>CAJQZJ010032546.1:5484289-5514917 GCA_907164525.1 Lophiomys imhausi
TAAGAAGTCTATGTCCAAGTTCCCTTTGGTGTGTTAGTTGTAGTATCGATACCTTCTAGTATATAGCTAAAATCCTACTATAAGTGAATAGATGCCATATGTGTCCTTCGGAGTCTGGGTTAGTTCACTCAGGATGAGCTTTTCTAGTTCCATCCATTTGGCTGCAAATTGCATAATTTCATTGTTCCTGATCGCTGAATAATAGTCCATTGTGGAGATGTACCACAGTTTTTTAACCCATTCTTCGGTTGAGAGGCATCTGGGTTGGTTACAGTTTCTAGCTATTACAAATAAGGCTGCTATAAACATAGATGAGGAAACTTCCTTATGATTCCATGAAGAGGCATTTGGGTGTATACCCAGAAGTGGTATGGCTGGGTCCTGAGGCAGAGCTATTCCAAGTTTTCCAAGATATCGCCAGACTTACCTCCATAGTGGTTGCACAAGCCTGCAATTCCCACCAGCAATGGAGTAGGGTTCCCCTTTCTCCACACCCTCGCCAGCATGTGCTGTCATTTGAGCTCTTGATCTTAGCCATTCTGACAGGTGTGAGATGGAATCTCAGAGTCCTCTTGAGTTGCATTTCTCTGATGATTAAGGGTGTTGAGCATTTCTTCAACTGTCTCTAAGCCATTAGGGATTCCTCCTTTGTGAATTCTCTATTTAGCTCTGTCCCACATTTTTTGATTGGATTATTTGGTTTCTTGGCATTTAATTTCTTGAGTTCTTTGTAGATTTTGGATATTAGCCCTCTGTCAGATGTGGGTTTGGTGAAGATTTTTTTCCCAATCTGTAGGCTGCCATTTTGTTCGAATGACAGTGTCTTTTGCCATTTATTGATTGTTGATCTCAATTCCTGAGCTGTTGGTGTTCTTTTCAGGAAGTTGTCACCTGTGCCAATGAGTTGGAGGGTTTCTCCCACTTTTTCTTCTAGTAGATTTAGTGTGACCAGCCTTATGTTAAGGTCTTTGATCCACTTGGACTTAAGTTTTGTACAAGGTGATAAGTATGGGTCTAACTTCATTCTTTTACAAGTGGACATCCAGTTGGACCAGCACCATTTGTTGAAGATGCTGTCCTTCTTCCATTGTGCCGTTTTGGCTTCTTTGTCAAAAATTAGGTGGCCAGAAGTGTGTGGATCTATTTCTGGATCTTCAATTCATTTTCATGGATCTACTGGTCTGTTTCTGTACCAATACCATGCTGTTTTTACAACTACTGCTTTGTAGTTCAGCTTGAAATCTGGGATGGTAATACCTCCAGATGTTTTTTTTTTTTTTTGTACAGGATTGATTTAGCTATTCTGGGCTTTTTGTTGTTCCATATGAAATTGAGGCTAGCTCTTTCCAAGTCTATAAAAAATTGTGTTGGTATTTTGATAGGAATTGCATTGAATCTATATATTGCTTTTAGTAGGATGGCCATTTTTTATTATGTTGATCCTACCTATACATGAGCATAGGAGATCTTTCCATCTTTTAAAGGCCTCTTCAATTTCTTTCTTCAAGGGCTTGAAGTTCTTGTTGTACAGGTCCTTTACTTGCTTGGTTATAATTACCCCCAGGTATTTTATGTTGTTTGTGGCTATTGTGAAGGGGGTTGTTTCCCTTATTTCTTTCTCAGCCCATTTGTTTGTTGTATAAAGAAGGGCTTCTGATTTGTTTGAATTAATTTTGTATCCAGCCACTTTGCTGAAGGTGTTTATCAGCTGTAAGTGTTCTCTGGTGGAATTTTTGGGGTCGCTTATGTATACTATCATATCATCTGCTAATAGGGATAATTTGACTTCTTCATTTCCGATGTATCTCCTTGATGTCCTTTAGTTGTCTTATTGCTCTAGCAAGAATTTCAAGTACTATATTGAAGAGATATGGTGAAAGTGGACATCCTTGTCTTGTCCCTGAGTTTAGAGGAAATGCTTCGTTTGTCTCCAGTTATTTTGATGTTGGCCACTGGCCTGCTGTATATTGCCTTTATTATTTCTAGGTACGGCCCTTGTATACCCGTTCTCTCCAGAACTTTTAGCATGAAGGAGTGTTGGATTTTGTCAAATGCTTCTCTGCATCTAGCGAGATTATCATGTGTTTTTTTTTCTTTCATCTTGTCTATATGGTGAATGACGTTGATAGACTTTCGTATGTTGAACCATCCCTGCATCCCTGAGATGAAGCCTACTTGATCATGGTGTATGATACTTTTGATGTGTTCTTGAATTCGGTTTGCTAGTATTTTATTAAGTATTTTTGCATCTATGTTCATGAGGGAGATTGATCTGAAGTTCTCTTTCTTTGTTGGGTCTTTGTGTGGTTTAGGAATCAGGGTGATTGTGGCCTCATAGAATGAGTTTGGCAATGTTCTTTCAGATTCTATTTTGTGAAAGAGTTTGAAAATATTGGTGTTAGCTCCTCTTTGAAGGTCCGGTAGAATTCCGTGCTAAAGCCATCTGGCCCTGGACTTTTTTTGGTTGAGAGATTTTTAATGACTGTTTCTATTTCCTTAGGGGTTATAGGGCTGTTTAATATGTTTATCTGATCTTGATTTAGCTTCGGTAGGTGGTATCTATCAAGAAAATTGTCCATTTCACTTAAGTTTTCAAATTTGGTGGAGTATACATTTTTAAAGTAGGATCCAAATATTCTCTGGATTTCCTCAATGTCTGTTGTTATTTCTCCCTTTTCATTTCTGATTTTGTTGATTTGGGTTTTCTCCCACTGTCTTCTAGTTAATTTGGCTAAGGGTCTGTCTATTTTGTTGATTTTCTCGAAGAACCAACTCTTGGTTTCATTGATTCTTTATATAGTTCTTTTTGTTTCTAAGTTGTTGATCTCAGCCATAACTGTGATGATCTCCTGCCTTCTGCTCCTCTTGGGAGTGTTTGAACTTGAAAGGACAGATTTAGTATAGGCTATTTGTTTCACTAGTTTTTTAAAATTTATTTATTTATTTATATTTTATTTATTCTTCTTTCAAACAATCATGACCACAATTTCTCTGCCTTCAACTCATCCATGTCCCCCTACACACAGCCATATATAAGACTTTTATGGTCTTTGGAAATTCCTGATAATAAGTAAGAAGATATAGACTTTCTAATATAACTAAAAATTAAGATTGAAAAATCTCACATTAGACCCTAGAAATGAATATACAGTTTTGGTCCTTATAGAAATAAAAGGTGTTCTAAGAGTACATGCCATGACCTCACAGGCTAGTATCATATAAAGTCTATCAAAAGAAATCTTACTGTTGCTCCACATCCTCTTAAAGTAAAGATACTCAGTATACTATCAAGTATACATCATATATTAATATCCAGGCAATTTCACTTCTACATTCACTAAATATGGCCACTAGAAGATTTTGTGAAAATGGAGGACAGTGGCTGAACCAGAAAAAAAAAATCATCTTATACAAAGGACAAATACAGCTGCCCAGTAGGCTTTACTGGTCTAACCCTGCATCCAGAAAGTATTCTGAGATGAAGGAGGAAGAAATTAGATACTTTTTACAAAATGCATTTCCTCATGAATTACTTACCATGAAGGACAATGAAAGAGAAGACTAAGATATTTTAATTTAAAACATTAAATGGTTTCTTACAATAAAACAAATGTATGTTTGAGCATATGACGAGCCTTTCATATATCTTAGTTGTGGTGATCTGATGGTGTGTTAGCTAAGAATAGAAATAAAACTCATGGACACAAAAATTCAATAAAGGCTAGGAAGATGTCTCAGAGGCTAAAGCACTTGCTGCATAACCAGCAACCTTGAGGGCTGGAGTTCAGATCCTTAAACCTTGCAACTGTCAGGCAGGCATGGTCACCTGAATATAATTCCAGCCCTCAAGGAGACAGAAGGATATGCTTAGTAAGCTAGGTAGTTAAATAATCTGTATCTGTCAGTGCTGGATTTTACTGAATGATCCTGCTTTAGTGAAACAACGGTAAAAAATGACTCTAGGCCTCTGCATGAATAACCCACACATGAACACCCACACACGTGCAAACACACACATACACATACCCTGTATACACAAGAAAAAAAAACTAAAAAAAAAATCAGTCTTTTTGATGTAATAATTTGGAGACAATAATATTACATTTATTATGTGATGAGATGGATTATTAAGTATGAGTGCTTGCCACCAAACCTGACTCCCTAAATTTAATCTCTGGGACTCACATAATGGAAGGAAAGATTGATTCTAGCAAGTTGTTCTCTAACCTGTACCTGTGCATTTTGGTATGTGCATACAACCCCATGCAAAAATATTACTTTTATAGTATTTTTGAAGATATTTTATAATTGACAATTTTATAGGAAAATGATAATACATGTACTAACTCAAGCAAGGAATATCAACATGAAGTATCTGTCCTCTGTCATTTATCATCTAGCTATCTAGTTATTGCTCTTACATTATAAGTCTTCCATCTAGAGAAAATACTTTTATCAAGATAATTCTCTGTACTCTGACTTGTGGAATTCTTTCATCCACTAATTTGTTGAATGCCTGTACCTAGCTTTGATGGAAATTGTAAATTAAGCAAGTATAAAGACTTAGTCCTGCCTGGAGCAAGCAAACTAATTTTAAAACTTTGTATGTCCTAAAACTTAATGGGGTTGTATAAAAAATAAAAAAGCTAAACACACAATGTGTTGAAGTGCTGTCAGCATTGTGTTCCTTAAAGATGTAGTTTAGAACCCTGCCACTGATGGAAGTGTGACTTTTCCATAGAAGGACTATATTAAATGTATTCATAAGGGATTTACCAAAGTCTGGTGGAGCATTTACTCATGCGTTTTTGTTGTGAGGCTACAAAAACTGGAAAACAAGCAGTTTGTGGTATTTTTTAGGACTTGCTTAAAGGAGAGATTCACGGATGAATATGTTGAGGAAAACCCGTCTATAGCAAGGTCTAATCAGAACAGATATTTGAGAAGGCAGGATTTACTACTCACAATTAGGAAGATAGGAAGCCTGCCAACTGAATTAAATAGAAAGTTGAAACTACATACCAAAAGATGGTGGCAGTGGCACCTGAAAGAAGTGGCCAGAAGGCCCTGGAAGGGGCTTTTAAAAGCTCCAGAAGTTGAGATATTTTAAGAGGGACCGCTTGCAGTCCGTGGTTGGTGTGTCTGCATCTGCCTCTCCCAGTGTTGTATAAACTTGAAACAGAAAATTTTTTTCCCCTCTAGGAACCATAACTAACAACAAAGGTAGCAGGGACAGTCCTGAAAGCCTAACTGGTTCTAGCACACCCACTCTACTGGTAGCCTTACAAACCACTATAGGAGTAGACTTTAGAATCTCAGATTCCAAAATTGCTAAGTCCAACAGAGCCATAAAGACTGATAAACTTAAAACTAAAAAAAAAAGAAAGAAAAAGAAAGAAAGAAAGAAAGAAAGAAAGAAAACTGTTAATAATTTTGAATAGTTGAAAGATTGTAAAGATAGAAATTTGAAAACTCTAAGACCATGCATTCAAAAAGATAGGCACAAAATTATCAGAAAATTGTTAATAGTAACTTGCTAACATTTACATGGAACTTATCTTTCAAAACTTATGTTGATTACTTATAAAAATTCAAGATTCCACTGGTGAAATATAAAGCCTTTATATTTAAGTTCTAGACAGTATGGGTTCGAATGCACTTGGGGCCTTAATCCTCTGGAGTGGAGATGTAGTGTTTTATTGAATCCCTACATCCACCTTGGCTGTCTCAGCTTGCCAAGCTCTGGAGACAGCCGTTGGCACTTTACAAAGGAAGAAAATGACAACCATTCTAATGGATCAGGGAGGACCTAATAAGGAAAAACATCACAGAACCTTTCAGGAATTGGACACCCCACACAAACAATCCAAGTGCTGTCATTGACTCTCTTCACTGGTAGAGCTGTCAGGGACACATAGGTGCTTGCTTCCTTTAGCAATCACCAGATGTCTAGCAAACACAAGAAAATTTGGGTCCTAGCATTAGTGCTGGAGATATTTTCTTTTCTCAGCCAGCTAATAACTCTTCATGTTACTTTATCATTTGGACAAAAAAAAAAAAAAACACATATCCCAAGAGATTATAATCATCATGAAGAACAAAATCAAAACTGAAATGTTCTTCTAGGGAGATCCAAAAACCTTCCTCCTGGACTCATGAGGACAGTAAAAATACATGAGTTAAGGCTCTCCAAACAATTCATCTAAAATATGATAAAATTGTAAGATGGCATGCCACTTATCTTTCACCCATAGTAATTTTAATTATGTATTATCTTATGTTCCTATGTAAGAGCAATGGAAAGAATTTTGCTACCTCTAAAACCATGATGGATATAATTTGAAACTTGCTTTCCTTAAAATATGACACAAGCTAAGTTGGAAGCTACCCCAATTGTCCCATGGTCATTATTATTAAATAATAGGAAACATCATCTGTTGATCTTCTGAGGAACACATTTCACCTGAATTCAGCTAAGAAACAAAATGACCTATATAAGGCATGTTATCCTATGCCAGTTTTAGTGTCCAAAGGGAATTAGAAATTTTCCATTCATTTGACATAGCTATCACCATATTCTAGCATATCAAGAATGTGATTACTAAGATGTAAAGGATATGGTCCATGCTTTCAGGAATTCAAATGCTAACTGGGTCAGCATCCCAAAGAATAACAATGACTTGTAAAATGTCAGACTATTATGTAAAGAGGGACAGACTGGTCATGAATTAGAGGACGTAAGAAGTTTCTCTGACATTGTAGAAACCAAGTGTCACTTTTTTCAGGTACAGTGCATGATATAAATCAGTAAGTGACCTCATAATTAAAAAGTACAAAATACCTCCATGAATTATTAGGAACATTTTTCTTCAGATTGAGAATAGACAATTGAGAATAGAATAGATAAACCTAGGCAAGCTTCAGAATCTCACAGGTAAGCAGCTTCACATACTAGTTCTGGAAGTAGCTTGGAGTAAATCATTACCATAGAGATGCTCCCAGCCTCAAGCCCTTCCTTGAGAACAATTATACTACAATCAGGTCAGCATTATTGTTGCTGTTGTTGGTGCTGTTGTGCTAGGACCATCAGTGTGGATTCTGAAGCCTTAGAAAGATATAGTGACATAACAGTTTAGGAGAAAAAAAAAAAAAAAGAAGCTTAGAAAAAGAAAATAGGACTAAGCAGCCTGTCAAGAAAACTCATTTTATCTTATGTAATACTGTGTTTCTTCTGCATGTTGGTGACTGAGCTACTGGTTGACATGCCAAAATGTAAGTGGATGGTGTGAAAGCCATGCAGTTTTGTGTGTGAACAGTTGATTATGTAGGTTCCAATCAGGTGGTCCAGTGAGCAAATGTATCTGCTGTCCAAGCTTAACAAGCTGAGGTTAATCCCCAGGACATACATTGTAGGATAAAACCGATTCCTCTAAGTCATGCTTTGAAGTTCACCTCCCCCCACACACTTCCCCATA
This sequence comes from Lophiomys imhausi, assembly GCA_907164525.1. Lineage (NCBI taxonomy): Eukaryota > Metazoa > Chordata > Mammalia > Rodentia > Muridae > Lophiomys > Lophiomys imhausi. The sequence goes on from CAJQZJ010032546.1 coordinate 5,491,765, forward strand.
CTAAATTAACTGATTAAACAAAAGGTTTTAAAATTGACTATGTAGTACATATAAATATATGATTATGTTTTAGTCATCAAATAAAATCAATTACATATTTTTTCAAAGTCTAAGTGATGTTTTTCCCAGTACATGGTCAAAATCACAAGTCTTCACCACTTCTATTTTTCTTAGTTCTCTCAGTTCTGTATCAGTATTTTCAGAAAATTCAATGACATTGAGATTAAATTTCTGAGGAGGAGTTTGTGGAATGATTTTATGGTGTTCAATTATGAAGTACACATATTAATTTTATTATGCACTGCACCTTAAAAAAAGATGTGTTTATTTCAACAGTGCCACAGATGTCTTTTATGTCCTCCATTTCATGACCTCCCTTTTCCACTTTACATAACATTGGACAATTTATATCTGTGTCCATTTCAAGCCTGTCAGAACCTGTCTTCTCAGAATTAAAACCTTTGAGTAACATCTGAGCCAAAGAGTCATCAATAGATTCTGAACAGCACAGTAAACCCAATAACACCTTAAGATTTATTGGTAGGCCAAACTAACAAAACAACTGTCATGTAAAGTTTTTTTTATTTTCTTCAACAAGGGGTCTTGAAATGGATGCAAATCTTAGATATTCATAATACCAAATTGAAGTGTGAGCAATTGGTTTCTTGATTTCTACTCTCAATAAGCTTTTAGATAATTTGTAACTTGAGTCATTTGGTGATAAATGAGTCCATGCAGTTTATCCTCTAATTAATTAGCTTCCTTTCTGTGCTATTTAGCGAATCTGAATTATACCCATTAGTCCCTTTGAAATTTTGCATTCAATCTCTGAAAAAAAGGTAGATTTTGCAGCTTTGAAAATTACTGACTCTCAGAATGTCATTTGTTTTTTTAATAGGAAATTGAATCTCTCTCCAGGTTTCCTTGAGCCCAAAAGGGAAATAAATACACACCAGATTCTACATGCCAGGAAAATATCTGTAGTTTTACTGCAATTTTCATCCAAACCAACAGGTATTTTGTCAGGGATGGTTCTGTGATTATGTTGGTAATTAAGTTAACAAGTGCTGTGTGCAGCTTAATTTGGCAACAGGCTATCTTGCAGACTGTTCAACGGAACCAGCAGCATATCTGTAATGACTTTTTAAAGCTTGGAATTAACCTAAAAAGTATAATGACCCTACCAAAGGGATGTCTGATACATGTGCTCAAAATGCCAAGAATGAGAATACGCTGCTGTGAACATTTGATCCTCGGATCTTTATTTACAGATTTACTACAGCATGTAGTTGAAATAGGGGTAATTATCCATGTATATTATTAATTTATTATAATTCAAATAATATGTGCTTTGCTACTGAACTTCTTTCTGCCTGTCAATTTTTAACAACTGCAAATTGGCTTATAAACTGAAAATCTGCTGAAGTTTGCTAATTATGAGTAAAATTTATCCTCACTATCTTCCATAGATCTTCCACATCTCCAGTTTCTAGGAGAGTAAAAATTCATTCCTTTGCTCCTATGTTTGATCTTGTCAAGGTGATTGAATCACCTAGAAGAAGTTGAAAGAAAACATCCTAAGCACCCTACTAAGCAGAAAACAAACTTTTACTGTCTTCCAACCATAAACTAAATACAAAATAGTGTAATAGAAGACCTGAATATTTATTTCTTTTCAACTTCTCAGGACATCTGTGAGTATTCATTTAGATTAAGGAAGTTTTTGGGTATGTCTGTGAGGAATTTTCTTGATTGAGTTAGTAAAAGTCGGAGAATCACAACAATGTGTGGTGCCACTTTCTCCTTGGGTCCTGGATTGTATCAAGAGTCAAAAGATGTCAAAAACCTGCCATGACAGACTAGATGCTCAAACTCTGAGCCAAGATAAACAAGTCCTCCAATACAGGACACATACAGACACACTGTTCACACACTTTTCTCAAGTGTTTCCCAATAAAATGTGATTGGTAATAATACTTGGTTACCAAAGACAAAGAAAATTAATTAGCCAGTGTTGGTAGAAGGTAACACACAAAAGATAGAACTGAAGTTCTAATATTCAATAAATATTCAGGTCTTCCATTACCCTATTCTGTGTTTGGTTTATGGTTGGAAGACAGTAAAAATTTGTTTTATTTGATGCTTAAGATGCTTTCTTTTCAACTGGCTGAGAACTTACATATGTAGAGTTCAATGAGAGAAGTATCTACCCACCTTCACTTATATGTGTTAGTAGAAATTCATATCAGTTGGAATAAACCATCTTCAGAGGCTAAAAAAGATTTTTATGTAGATATGCCTAAAATTTTTATTGCATGTTGAATATTGATCAGTACAAATTACTAAAATATGATTTTAGTAAACTATATTAAAACACAAACCAATTTGTAACCAATCCACTTCAGTAAACTACTCAAAGGAAGAGGATAATAACATAAAGGAGAACAATTTGAGAAAACAGATAAATTTTATTTATTCTACATAATTTAAAACAGTAATTTTAGGGCTATGACTCATATGGTAAAAATGCTTTTTATGCAATCATGAGAGCTTCCAGAAACAGGAAAATCGACGAAACTTAGTGGCAAGTTAGCTGAGTCAGGCTCAGTGAGGAATTCTTTCTCAAAACTTAAGTTTGAGAGTAACTGAGGAAGACATGCAAGATCATGGTCAACTCCTCTCCCCTCCCCGGCACCCTTACTTCCTTCCTTTCCCCTTCCACTCTTTCCTGCTCAGGCTGCCCAAGAGTAGAATTCACTGGGAACTCACCTTCCAACTCTGGAAGAGCCTGGTTTGGGCTCAGATGGAGGTCATTGTCTGAGACATCCCCAGGGGCCTGGGAACTCTTCATACTGCTGTGGCCCTTTAATACAGTTCCTGTTATTATGTTGCCTCTCAATCATAAAACTGTTACCATTGCTACTTCATAACTGTAATTTTGTTACTGTTACAAGTCCCAATATAAATATCTGTGTTTTCTACTAGTCTTAAGTAACCTGTGACCCACAAGTTGAGAACTGCTGTTCTGGAACATCTTATTACTTAAGATCTTTCCTCTAAGATGGAAATTTTCATACTGAAAAATATGCTACCCAACAAAACCAAAGGGAAATAGTTGATGCTAACTTGCTGGGTGGTTTACTGTAAGGTCCTAGTGCTCCTCTCTCTATCACAAGGGTATTGGACACATCATTGCTCAGCATGCATGTACTCACCATCTGGTAGCTAACATTAACACTTGCATTTGGGAGTCGGCAGACTGCTTCCATCTTTGTGCTCCTGGCTTCATGAAGATCAGATGGATTTTATTGTTCAATTCTAGGCAATTCACAATTCTTTTTGATCTATGTCTGTCCAGTCTCAGTCACAGTAATACATTTTTCCTTTCTTAATTTTTCTTTAGTATTTTTATTTTGTTTGTTTTGCCTGAATCAATACCTGCCCATCACATGCACTCCCAGTGATCAGAGGGATGAGAAGGGAGTATCATATCTCCTGGAAGTGGAGTTATTAATGATTGTGAGCTGTCCTATACATGCTAGGAATAGAACTGTTGATCTTCTGGAAGAGCAGCAAGTTATTTTAAATGCAGATTCATTTTTCCAGCTCCCAATACATTTTTTTTTCTGAAGATATGCCTTGACTTAAAAGGGACTAAATTTTTTCCAGACATTACATCAAGTTAAAAATATGCCTTGCCAAGCAAAACCCCTTGCTTCAACTGTAGACAGATTGCTGTCCAAAAAGGACAAAACTTGGAAGCAGGTAAGTCGACAGCCTAGCTCTGCCAAGACTGGGTAGGCAAGTCCTTCATAATTCCTGCTCTACAATCAATATCTGTCAGAGAAACGGGGCCAAACGGCTGAAGATTGAGGCTGTAATGTATGGAGAGAAAATGGGAACTGTCCAGGCAGCCACTGGTATGCCATTTCTTAGCTTTGAAAGCTGCGGACCCTGAACTTCCTATATGATCAGATATAGTTATCCCTCTCAGGTCTCTGAGGGGGTGGAAGAATAGACAGTTAGAGTCTCATAGTTAAATTTTGAGTTGTTTAGGAATCAAGAGGGTGTTCTGGATCTAAGAAGATGCTTTTAAAATTCTGATGCAGTTTAGTATGAAAGCTGAGTTAGATATAGAACTTTAAACTCATGGAGATGGTTAGATAGTAGAATGTTAAAGTCAGGTGCCAAATACATATGGACTGGACATTAGGAATGTATGCTAAGCCATATAACTCTCATAATTGTGGCATATTTATTTCTGTTGTTTTGTGTTGTATTTATAGTTATAAGAGAAAGAACCATTTGTTGGATTGAAATGGAGAACTGTTGGGGGGAAAAGAAATACCTTAAACTCAAAAAAAAGGGAAGAGGATGGGGGGTTGAGGGGGAGGAGGGTGGAAGGGTGGGACTGGAGGGGGGAGTAGGGAGACGATTGTGATTGATATGTAACTTGAAGAAATAAAAAATAAATTATTAAAAATATATGCCTTGCAATCATATAAGTCAATGTCTTAGTGAGATTTCCATTCCTGTGATTAAATGCCATGATCAAAAGAAATTTGGGGAAGACAGGATGTATTTCATCTTATGATTCTATGTAGTAGGCCATTGCCAAGGAAAGTAAGGGCAGGAACTTAAGCAGTAAAGGAACTGAAGCAGAGGCCATGGAAGATTTCTACTTACTCTCTTGGACCTCATATGTTCCTCAGAATGCTTTCTTATAGCACCCAATACCACATTGCAGGGTTGGCAAATGTGTACTGTGAGCTAGTATCACCAATATCAACCATCAATCAAAAAAAATACCTTATAGATCTGCCTCCTGGTCAATCTAGTGGAAGAATTTTCTGAAATGAAGTTCCCTCTTCCCAATGACCCTAGCTTGTCTCCACTTGCCATAAAATGAACCAGCACAACTATGTAATTACCCTGATATCTACTATTTCCTCAGCCTGTTTAAGTTTAACCAAACCTGTCAGTAGACAATGTAATGGCCTTTGCTATGTCTTGTATTTCCCATGCAATCAGCTTTTATAACCTAAGCAAAATACAATGCTTTAATTTTACATCATATACTCTCCCATGGCCCTGACACAGAATAATGCATGTGTGTGTGTGTGTCTGTGTGTGTGTGTTTGTGTGTTGTGGTAATCATTTCTTAAAAACAGCTAAAATGTTTAATACAACTGCAAATAAAATAAATATCCCATATATATTGATAGAAACATGTGGACTTTTGTTGATCACATCTGTTTGTAGCTTTGAGTACTATTCTGAGAGAATAGTGGTCAGTAAAATAATTTCTTCCCTTGGAAAACAGTTAAACATTTCTAGGTATTCATTGTGTTTCTCCCATTCAATGTTTTCTGTACTATTAAATAAACCCAGAACAAGCTCTTATTTAGGGATAGGCACAACACAGAGGACAATCTGATCAGAAACATATAACAGACAGAAGAATACAGACAGTCCAGTAACCACAAAATGCAGCAGATAAAATACACAGGAAGAAAATTGAAAATTTCACATTTAGAATTTGCTCTTTGTCAAGCTACATCAAAGGCAAGTTTCTGTTTTCATTTTATAATGTGATATTGATGTATTACTGTGCTTCCTCTGAGGTTTTTAGTAAACTGGTATAACAGTAAGGCTCAGTATGTTTGTTGGAGGATATGAATCTCTACACTCTTGTGGGCACATGTGGTCTTAAATTCCAGTATCTCCTTGGAATAAGGATAGTAAAGTTGGGAGCTGTTGCAGCTATTTTGCCACAGAGGGCCATATAGTCCTTGGACCTCTTAGGAAGACAGAAAAAGGCAGACAGTAAGGCTCTGATGGCATTGCTATAGTTCTTGAAGCAAGCTTTTCTGAAGCACCTGACCTCATATGTTGTGCACTCCCCTAGGACATTCCCAAAGATAGGGCTGTCTCATGAACAAGTACATCTATTTTCTGCATGACTCTGTGTGACTGGGGCCTTTTCCCTATGTTAGAATTCACCAATTGTCAAGAGGGGGATTTACAACTTTATCTGTATGAAAGAAAAGTAGAAGCTAAGCAGTGCTCATGCCTGGGAAAACAATGTAAATAAAATATTAGCAGTCTATTTTCAAAAAAAAGTTATCTATAAATTTAGTTGCATATTGTTTTAATAAACTAGATATGGAAATAATCTCATAGAAAAATTGGCTTCCTAAGTGAGAGAGGCAGCAGAACCAGTTAGAGAGTTCATGAGCCTTATTGCAATCCTCACACCTCCATATGGGTATGAGGACTAGGGTATTAGGAATCCATTTCTTCATCTATATAGTGGACATACTCTCCAATCAGGGTTTTGGTAACACATGTCAGAATTTCCAATAGTTCAGAACATTCTGGTGTTCTACTTACTAACAGACTTGTGCATTTTGTTTGTCAGTTTTTTAAAAAATTATTGTGGGTATATGTACATGATTCTGGGGGAGGCACACCTGCCAGAACATATGTGACATACCTCACATATGGAGGTCACAGAACAACTTTTTGGTGTCATACCTCTCCTTCTTTGTCTGTGTTCCCAGAATCTAGCTCAGGTAAAGCACCTTTACCCATTGAGCCATCTCTCGTGCCCAATTATGCGGTTTTTTTAACACTAATAAATGGATATACTGTTCCAATCACCTGGTCCAATGCTTATTTGTCTGAGGTCATTGATTACAAACCATGCTTATATTTTAGTTTTTGTTTGTTTTCCATTCTATATTGTCTTCCTCTTTTAGAAGAAAGCATTACCAAGAGCCCATGCTTCATGTGTATTCACTAGTCCTTGAGGCCACTTCCTGCTCCTTCTCCTTCTAGCCAAGACCCATGATTTCATGCTCAGGCCTCACTTTGTTCTCAGATCGTGCAGCTTCACCAGGAAAAGCCTAGTTGACCATGAGGCCCTCTAAGAACTGCTGCTCTCAGAGTCTACTGTCTTCCTCTAGGTCAATAACATTACCTTATCTGGTGGGCCACACTGCCATGGGATCATTGTCCTTCCTGCTTCTGATGGAAATGTCACCATTTATAAATCAGTTTTCAGCTGTTGTGATTTGTTTCCAGATGCCTGGATCTGTTCTTTCCTCCCATGTTCTCATGGATTAATTCTCTTCCATACCATTAGATAAAGCCCATAGGATTGTTTCCTATAAGCCTCTATTCAGTTTCAACTCATGAAACCCCAGTCTGCAATTTCAGCAAAAGAAGTTTGTCTTAATCTCAGTCCCTAAAATAGGAAATACTTATTTGTATTTGTACGTCCATTATATATTATATTTTTCTCCTCTAATATTGTGGAATATGGCTATAAGACAGTGGGCATAAATGTGGCCCATTTCATTTTTCATTCAATAAATATGGATTTAATGTTTTATTATAAATTGCCAGTAGTGTAAAAATTTACTTCTTGTAATACCAGGTTTTATTATTTTTGAAGTTGCCGAGGTGATCTTTTTATTATATATAGTTGATAAGTTTATTTTACAATTGAAAGAAATAATTTCTAACCAGAGTATGCCTATTCCACAAAGCCAAGAATGAGTAATGAGAAAGAACAGGCCTCAGATAAAAGCAGTGTAATTCAGAAGTTCACATTTCAGTTTTATAGTCGTTCTGTCGATGCTACAGCATTTGACTTGTAACCTTCTTTTACACTCACCATCTGCATAACTGCTGCAACACAGGAAATAGGAGATAAGTCTAGGTTACTGGCTCTATAATATTAAGTATGAACATAACATTGAATAGAATGAGCCTCATATGAAGCAGTCGTATAAATTCTAACTTCCAGTCACCATTCATTTGTTATGTCCTTGAGTAAACCATTTAACATTTACACACTTCATTCTTCCAATGAAATAGGATAATACTTACCCCTATCATGGGGATTTAAAAGAGAACAGAAGAAAACAAAGGAAAATTAAAATTGCTGTATGCTAACACCTTTGAAAAAACAATTTTCAGTCAGTAATTTTTAAATATTACAAATCTACCTTTGTCATCATTCTATGTACTGCTTCATGGTTCATTTCAAGGGACAGAGACAGAAACATAACTCCAGCTGGGAACTCGGAGTAATATAGTAATAACAGTATCGATCAAACACTTACTGCATGCCTAACACTGCTCTAAGTGCTTTACATATATTACCCACATTAATTACACACTAACGACATGAGCCAGGCCCTCTTGTTACATGACTAGGTTAAATTATTGGTCCTGGGTTATTTGAGTGACATAGAGTGGGGCCTTGTTGAACTCCACATGTCACAATCATAAATCTGGTTCCCAGCCTTCCCCTGGGAGGCCACTCCATGATCACTCTCCTAGAATATTTCCAAGGATCTACGATAACTTGGAGTTAACACCTTAATGGGTTCTATTCTTTTGTATTGAGGAGATAAACAAAATACACATATTGTATCAAATGTGTCAATACAGAGAAACAATTTTTTCCATTTAATAATAATTACTGAGTCACTGTGTCCTGGATATTTTTGAGGCAACAAATATTGATGGAGCAGTCACTATATACGAGGAGGTGTGTTGGGGACTGAAGATTCTTGGGGACTTGGAAACAAATATGTTTGTCATCCATGGGGAGATTACTTGCCAATGGAGAATAAAGGCACTAAAAATAATTCTACAACAGAGTATATTTCTAAAAGAGTGACAATTGCTGTAAAGCAGTATGCACTAACCTAGTCAACACAAGAGAAACTTCCATTGAAAAGTAATATTTAATGTTTCCCTTCATAGAAATTTGTTAGGTGAAAGGAGGGAAATTCTTCCCAAGCAAGAGCCACAAAATGAAACAATAACAACAACCAAACTTCGAAATGAAGAGGAACAAAAGTTTGGGTACAGAAGACAAAAGGCACACATAATAAGGGGAGCAGAAGAGAGGGGAACAGAGTGTACAGAGCGATGGGTAGTCTTGGAAGGAACTCAAGTATTTTTGAAGTAGCAAGAAAAAGAGTGGTAAAAATATACAGACCAAGCTTTGCCCTTAAAGAAATGATATTCTTGTATGGGAGATTGGCATTTTCAAACATAACCAGGACACCCAAATTGTTATAAAAAAAACTTTGATGAGAAAATAGGCCACATGTTTATATTCACACATTTTTGTATCCCAAAGAAATCCATGAGTATGTAAAAGTATGTTGATATTGTGTAAATTAGTTCAGTCTAGTGTCTAAAAAATAAAATAATGTATTGCATAGCCACATAGTGAAATATCATGCAATAATTTTAAAGAATGAAGTGTACCTGAACTAATTAACCTATAAATGTGTTTTGAAAGTGAAATTGTTAATGTTCATAATTGTAAGTATTGTTATATATTGATTTTCTTAGACATGTGTGCATACACATATTTGCTTGTATGTGTATGTACATATACATATAAAACACCTATATATTTATGATAGAATTTATATTCTAAGCACTCTTATGTTTCTTGCTTTTATTAAATCAATTATTTATTAAAACTGAATGTTTATACATAAAGTTATTCAAATACATAATAAATGAATGTATAGATTAGTTTTTTGTCAAGTTGACAAAAGCAACAGTCATCTGGAAAGAAGGAATCTTTACCAGAGTAGACAGTGGACAAGTCTGTCAGACATCTTGATGATTGATGATTGATGATTGATGATTGATGTGAGTAGGAAAGTCCAGCCCACTGTAGCTAGTACCAATCCTACTTAACTTCTCCCCAGATTCACACCACCTCTATTTCTCTTCAGAAAGAAAAAGTCCTCCAAGAGAATCAGCCAAACACTACAAAACAAGATACAATAAGAGAAGGCAAGGCCCTCATACCAAGGCAGTAGGACAACCCAGTAGGAGGAAAAGAGTCCAAAAAAACAGACAAAGGAGTAAGAAACACATACTCTCCCACTGTTAGGAGTCCTACAAAAGCTCCAAGCTACCAGCCATAACATACACTGAGGACCTGGTGCAGACCAATGCAGGCTCTGTGCTTCCTGCTTCAGTCTCCATGAGTCCATATGAGCCCATGTGAGCTCTGCTTAGTTGATTCAGTGAGCCATATTCTCCTGGTGTCTTCCATCACCTTTTATTCCTACAATCTTTTCTCTTCCTCTTCCATGGAGTTCTCTGAACTCTGAGGTGAGGGATCTAATAAAGACATCCAATTTAGACCTCTCAACACAATGTCTGGTTTTGGGTCTCTGCACGAGCTCCCATCTGCTGCTGGAGGAAACCTCTCTGATGATAGCTGGACAAGGCACTGATCTATGAGTATAGCAGAATATCATTAGAAATAATTTTATTGATTTTTTGCCATCCCTTTTTTGTAAGTATCTGGGCTATCCATTTTCCCTTCCTAGGCATCCAAACAGTGTAGGTTATGGACTCCCTGTCGAGGTGGGGGCCTAAAAATTAAACCAGATATTGTTTGGCAACTCCCACAAGTATGTTGTTTGTAGAGGACTGAGGAATCACTATGAAAATGTCGGTTGGTAGATTTCTTGAGTGCTCAGGGGTTAGTGGCTTTCTCTCTACGAGCTTAGATAAAAAGGATGCTGAGAGCAATGCAAATAATGGAGGGCTGGTTTGTAAACTTTTGGATGGAAGTGTGACAGACTTTTATAGATTCCAGTAGGGCCGTTAGTTTGATATATTTGAATTTGGAACCTATTATTTATAATTGCCTGGAGAAGAAGAATCAGCTGTGATTAACAAGAGACTACAGTCATTGTGGTGAAATCTTCTGGGAAGTATTTCCTCGGGGTCAGCATAAATAAATTGTGAGCCAGAATGGGCCAAGACTGCATATCATGCTGGGTGCTGAACTTGACAATCTGTAAATGTTTCCCACATAGTACTGGATTTGTCAGCACAGAAAATGTAGGGCTGAAGGGACAACTGAGAGTAGCTGTGTATTGGCACTGGGAGAGATCAGCAGTGGGCCATTTGGTGAGTGTACAGCCTCAGTTGCTGTGGACACCCCATGATTGAAGGGGTCTGGGGGAGAAGCTGAGGCATGGAACCATGTGACAGGATTGGAGTCCTTGAGGAAATCCAAGGAAAAGATATAGTCAGTTCCACTGAGGACATAAGTGTCACAGATATGTTAGGACTGTAGAACAATGGCAGTGGCAGGTATGTAGGGGAGCCTGCCTGAACCTGTGAGATGAGTTGCATGCAGATGGCAGAGTCTGAGCAGTGGAACTGCCCACGCCATTTGCGGCCTAGGAGATCATGAGTGACTCTCAAACATAAGATAATTAGTTATTTACATGGCTGCAGGTTTGTTTCGGTTTGATCTGATTGCGACTGTGTCCTGGTTTTCTCCTCCAGAAATAGAAAGGTATTCAGTAGGTTTTGTTGTTATTGTTTTTGTTTGTTGTTTGTTTGTTTTTGTTTTTAAGAGTGCATTATTGAGAGGCTTTAAATCTGTAAAGAATTGTCTTAGATATTTTAAAGGGATTGGAATTTTAAAGTGTTTAAAGTTTTGAAAAGGGAGTGGGAATTTAAAAGTTATATTGGATTTAATATTGTAATACTAAGATGGGATCTTGAGAATAAGGAAGAAAGGAAAAGTTATACTTTAGTCATGAGGTATCTGTGTGCTAAGCTGACAGGTGATCAATTATGCTACTTAGTTTTTTTGTAACCTTGACACAACCATGGTCATTTTGGAAGAGGGAACCTCAACTGAGAGCCAATCTAAAGTCCAATTAGACAGCTGTTGGTTTCTTGAAAGATAAAAATTCCATTAATCCTCCATCTTGTCAGGCTGGACATTGCTGTGGTTCATAGGCTTTATGGTTGGGCAGGGCAACCAACAGCTCTTCTCCCTTGGCAGCTTGCATAACACCTTCTGATACCATGCTAGCTAGTCTTCAGATAGGAGGCTTTCAGGTCAGTTCGATCTCAGTTCCTCCAAAATACTATGTCTAAAGTGTGTGGTGTCTTCAGAAATAGTAAGGGCAATTTAGGTCATGTAACAGATTCAATTTTACATGGGGAAAGAATAAATACACTTTCTAGTATTTCACATCATATGCGATTTATCTATCATTCCTTTTTTTTTTTTTTTTACTTTGTGATGTTATTTTATGGAAATATCTTTTGTTCTTTTTTTTCCTTTATTTTTCATTTCTTCAAGTTACATCTCAATCACAGTCCTCTCCCTATTCCCCCTCCAGTCCCACCCTCCCACCCTCAACCCTCCATCCTCTTCCCCCTTTTTTTTTCTTTTAAGTTTAAGGTATATCTTATTTCACCCTACAGTTTCTCCTTTCAGTCCAACAAATGGCTCTTTCTCTTATAATAATAAATAAAATACAGTACAACAGAGGTAATTAGGCCACAGTTATGAGGGTTATATGGCTTAACGTACATTCCCAATGACCAGTCCATATGTATTTGGTACCTGACTTTAACATTCTACTATCTAAACATCTCCATGAGTTTAAAGTTCTATATCTAACTCAGCTTTCATACTAATTGCAACACAATTTTAAAAGTATCTTCTTAGATGTATAACACTCTCTTGACTCCTAAACTACTCAAAATTTAATTATGAGACTTTATCTATCTGTTCTTCAATCCTGAGAGGGATAAATATATCTGATTTTATAGGAAGTACAGGGTCTGCAGCTTCCCAAACTAAGAAATGACATACCAGTGGCTGCCTGGACAGTTCCCATTTTCTCTCCATACATTACAGCATCGCTCTTCAGTCGTTTGGCCCCGCTACTCTGACAGACATTGATTGTAGAGCAGGGGTTATGAAGGACTTACCTACCCTGTCTTGGCAGAGCTAGGCTGTCGACTTACCTGCTTCCAGGTTTTGTCCTTTTTGGACAGCATTCTGTCTACAGTTGGAACAAGGAGCTTTTCCTACCAAAAGATAGGCTTGCGACTAATTCAATCATCTCCCACTGGAGATTCTTCGATGCTCATCTTCTACTTGGAGGAGAATAGGGGGTGCTGTCAGGAGTTGATATGTCTTGATATAAAAAAATCTAAAGTTACGAAAACATCTTTGAATGCCATATTCTGCAGGTCTCTTGAGGTTTCTGAAGAGGCCCTATCTATCTCTTATATTAGGGTAAGCAGATGTTTCTTGTCTCTTAGCAGGTTTATCTATCATTCCTTATTGTTAATGTAGCCTGGAATATTACTATTTAGTAAAAGTTTAATTTATATACTGCTCTGATTAATATTAGGTATCTACTTGATAGGACCTAACATTACTTAGGAGACAAACCTAAAGTCTTTAAGTAAGTTTAGGTATAAGCCTATGAGAGGTTATATAATTTAAATTGGATTATGATTATTCTTTTGAAGGATTATCTAGATTGAGTTAGTTGAAGTGAGAAATCCATTGTAACCATGGGTAGCACTGTCCGTTGACTTCCATTCAGAAGAAAGGAAGTTCTTCAGTAGCATTCATTACTCTGGTTCTGGACTGCAGATAAAATATGATCAAATATGACCAGTTGCCTTGAACTTCATGAACTTCATGCCACCTTCGTTTTATTGCCATGATGGGATATTGAACCTTATGCCATATAGAACCTTATAACTGTAAGCAAAATTAAACTTTTCTTCTCTTAAGATTGCTTATATTTAGACATTTTGTCACAGACAAGAGAAAAGTCATTGGCAATTGATATTTAATAACTGAAAGAATTTCTAGTAACCATTACAAGCTTCTGCAACTCAGAAAAATGATGGCTCATTATAAGCATTTACTAAATAATTATTGTATCTTAAGACAATTTTGAAATTTCCAAATGACTCTTTAGACTCAGTAAATGAGGCTAGAAAGCTGAGGCTATTGTAAACAAACTCATATCCGAAGACACCAGATTTACTACCTGAAAGGAACATTAAAAGTGACTATTAACCAAAGTGATCATAACAGCAACACAGAAAAGAAAATTTTCCAGACACTCACCATACTTCCTGTAAGCTCACAGCCATAGCCCACTAGGATCTCATCAAGGGCCTTGAATGTCCATTACAATCATCTGAAATGTTCTCAGCTAAATCCAGCAAATCATCATTCAATTATGTAGGACTTCTGACTGCTCATCACTAGCCTGTTCTCACTTCACTTCGTATCCCCTGTGTGCCTCTTCTACCGAGAACCCCATTAATCTGCATAATGGCAAGGGAGATGTGCGTTTACACAAAGAAAGGGAATATTAGGCAGAGTATCAAAAGAATTAGACAGTGAGCGTGGCTTTTCTTGGAAAGTCCAAAAATGCTGCCCTATGAACCAACTGCTTATCGATTTTGAATTTCACTCAGTATTTATATTTTTAAAAATCCATGTTAATACATTTCAAAAGGAAGAAACTTACAAAATAACCTTTTTCAGATATGAAGGGAATGTCCTTTTGACCACTGATTAAATGAGACTGAGACACATTTAAATTAGTTTATTTGTCTTCCTCACATACAATGAGAACACCAAACACACAGAGGAAAACAAGAAAACATAAAAATCTTACAGGTCATTTTTATCAATAGCAATCTCCCCTTCCCACAACATGTCTTTTATTCTATAAAATTTATATACTCAACTGGTCATATTTTTCTCTATATATAATATAGTACATATACAGTCATGTATAAAAAATTTATGCTGGGCAGGCCAATTGATGTAGCATTTCAAAAGTATACAATTATTTTGTTCTAATACAGTTTCATTGGAAGTCAGTAACAATTGTTATTTGACAACCTTCAATATCCAAGAATATACAGAAATGCAGCAAATTCACATTCCAATAGATGTTCTATTCAGACAGAAGAACAAAATTCTGCTTGATATGACTGCACTCATTGTTCTGTGACTGCTATAACCTGATCATGAATGCATTCCCTCATTTAAAAATTATTTATGAATTATGTATGAAATAATTGGGGGAAGGGAGCAAGTATGAAAGACAGCTCTCAAGTATTTTTGGTTGATTTAGGATGAGTGACAGCTCCAGGTGGAATTTTGCACAACAGAAGACTATAATTAATGTATTGTACCTGTTTGAAAGAAAACATGGTCATAAAATATTTTTGAGGATGTTGTTTGTGAGAAGAATAAGTTGGAGTGGTATAGGAGGTCTTCACTGTTTATGCATAGTTAAAGAGATGTTACACTGATATTGGAGATGAAAGGGCTAACTTTGGTGTTGGGCTTCTGCATTCAGTGAAGCTATAGATAAAAGTCACCTCTTTCTGCACTTTTGCATGCCTACTGCATACCCTTTTTCAGCAAATTCAAAGAGTAGATTCAGCTTCAGTATCAGTGTCAGATCCAGATAGAGGAAGAAAAACTGTCAGAGAATAAATAGGTATTTACATATTAATCAGTACAGATATGTACATCATGTGGAACAAATATGGAGTTCAGAAGAAAAGTTGGGATATAATAACACATCCAGAACCTTAAAGAATAAAATAAATGTACAAAATTAAATATGTGACAAGCCATTGGAAATTAAATAAAGCACAAAGGCTAAAGTGTGGACTCAAATTCAGAAAAAAAAAATTATAAAGAATGTCCTCTATGGAGTTCTTTGCATTTTGAAAAATATTTTTAAAACACTGGCCATATATTTGTAAATGTGTATGGGTGTGTGTGCATGAGAGAGAGAGAGAGAGAGAGAGAGAGAGAGAGAGAGAGAGAAACATGTGTGCAACATGTTTGGAGGGCAGAGAACAAATTGCGGATGCCAGTTCTCACCTTTCCCCATGTGATTGCCAGGGATGGAATTCAGGTCAACAGGCTTAGAGGCAAGTACCTTTACCTACTGAGCCCACTCCATGGCTCAAATTTCTTTTCTAAGCAACCTGTCTATTCACCTATTCATAACCTTTATTTCAGTAAAAAAAATAGATATGTGAGCGCAATATTTACGTTAAACGTTCTCAAACTAGACTCCTTGATACCCATACCATATCACTAGATTTCATCTCATACTTTGTGAACATTCATATGTTACTAAGAATGAAAAAGATTCATACTTTAGTACTGTGGGAAGAATGATATATTCTAGTGAAATAGATTATTACATATTATTACATATTTACATATACAGTTTTATGTATAACTTCTATAAAATGTATAAACTATTCTGAAGATGTGCACAGTAAGTACAAATATGTTGTAGAGTATACAACTTAAATCAAATGCTCCTGATATTTATGAGCCTTGAAAAGTATAAGATAGAGACTATTAATAACAATATATAATGAAGCCATAGAAATAAAGGTTCTCCCAGAAACAACATGACCCAGAAACCTATGGTCTAAAAAAATCATCAATTGAATGATTCCAGATTATATTCTGCTACATTCAGAGATCAGTTCCTTATTCAGTCATCATCAGAGAAGTTTCTTCCTACAGCAAATAGGAACAGATGCAGAGACCCACCATCAGGCATTACACAGAGGAAGAGTCCTTGGAACACACAGTTCTACATGGGATTTCTACATCAAATCCTTCCCCTTAGAGCTCAGATAACCCTGTGAAACAGGAAGTAGAGATAGTGTGAGAATCAGGGGGCATGTGGGACACCAGGAAAACAGGCCCTCTGAGTCAAGTGAGCAAAGCACATATGAACTTACAGAGCCACCATGGGTCTAGAAAATGTCTCCGGAATATATGTTATAACTTTCATCTTAGCATGGGACTTTTTAATGGGACACCTGAGTGTGCAAATTAGCAGATCTCTGATTCTTGTATCTGCTCTGGGGCCTCTTTTTTTTTTCTGTTGGGTTGGCTTATCCCACCTCAATGTGATGGGTTTTGTTTTCTCTTCTTATATTTTATTTCATCCTATTTGGTTGTTATCTGTTGGAAGCTTGTTATTTTCTTTTCTTTTGTTAATTTGGATCTAGAGGGAAGAGGGGAAAGGGAGAAACTTGGAAGAGTAGCCGGACAGGAAAGTATAATCAGAATATAGTGCATGAGAGAAGAATCTGTTTTCATTAAAAGAAAAAAATTCAAGTACTTACTGTAAACTATACTAACACTTGAAATAATGAGTCAATGAGATAATAATATAAACTATAACAACACAATGGATGCTAAAACTTCCCAGCTTGAGTCCTGTGCCTGGAATTATAGTTCATAACACGATTTTTATTTTGGGGGGGATCTCTAGGAGCAAAGGAGTCTATTAAATAAATAAATGGCAAGCATTCCCAAATAGTACTTAGTTTTGAATAACCATATTGATTATATTTTTTCTTGACATGTAGAATAAACTTCAAAAGAAATAAGGTGGGAAATCTACTACCCTTATTGGAAAAGTTGTGGTTGTGTGGGGAGAATAGAAGAAATATGATATTCATGGTAATGCCATTATTTCTAGAAATAAAATTTGACTTTAAATTAATAATAAACATGGTACAAAAAAGTCAAAGTCATTGTATAAAGCAACATACACCATGGAATGATTGATCCATGTACCTTTAAGACTAGCTAAATCTATGAAATATACCATGAGTGTGTGTTCTTTCTCTCTTTTCTGTGGTTTTACTCTCCTGGCCCAAACCACTTTTCTAAGTTTCAAGACAGCAAGCATTTAATAGTTAAGAAATCTGACTAATTGTTTCATATTTACAGAATACAAAAAGATCAGAAAAGTTTTCAAGGTCATGAAGAGGACAAAAAGCAGCAGGCAATGAGAGGGAGAAAATTCATGTTCTCTTGCTTGATTTAGCTAGTACTATTAAAGATACAATTTTTTGTCTTGAACACAATTTTATATGGTTTCTTAGGTGAATGATGTAAGAATGTCACATAATGTTAAATAGAAATTTGGAGAATGATGATGTCAGTAAAATCTGGAGCAAATATTGAGGCCTGCACTATTGTTTTCAAATACTGCTGCATACACACACACACACACACACACACACACACACACACACACAAATCAAGACACATACACACACATATGTGTGTCTGTATGTGTCTGTGTATATGTATAATTAATCTTTATTCTACCCACTCATCTATTTATCTATCTATCTATCTATCTATCTATCTATCTATCTATCTATGATTCCAGAATTTCAGGCTAACATTGAACTCCTTATGCATCTGATTATGATTTTGAATGCCTGCTCTTCTTATTTCAATTTCCTGGGTTCTAGGATTATAAGCATTAACTGCAATACCTAGTTTATGGTATGCTGGGGAAAAAAATCCAAAACTTCTAACCTGTGAAGCCAGCACTGTGTCAGCTGGACTATATCCACAGCCCTCACAACACCTTGTTTCTCCAAATAGTTTTTCTCTTTCCCCTTTACAGATATAACATAAGCCAATATATTACATTATTTGAGAGCAACATGTTAAGAATATGTCTTGATATCACTTGTGATTTTGTTTTGTTTTGTTCTGCTTTGCTTTTTTTCAAAATCCAACATGCTTCATAGCATTCAATTCATTTGGAGCATTGATATATTTCAATTCATGTAAATTGCTATTTATTTAGATTTATACTATGTAACATCAAGTTGCTGGTTCAATAACTACATTTACTATATAGAACACCTTGTTTTGACATGTGGAAGATTCCTATTGC
Organism: Lophiomys imhausi; assembly: GCA_907164525.1. NCBI lineage: Eukaryota > Metazoa > Chordata > Mammalia > Rodentia > Muridae > Lophiomys > Lophiomys imhausi. The sequence goes on from CAJQZJ010032546.1 coordinate 5,510,373, forward strand.
AACCACAAAAATGAACTACCAATAAATCCAGACAAAAATTGCTATCATTGCCAATAGGTTTGCATGCCAGTATCTGCTGGATCTCCCACCTCTGTGCTTCTTTTTTTCCAGAGTCTTGATCAGTTTGTTAACAGTCTCAGTGTGGACATGACACAAGACTGGCTTATAGTCAAAAATATGAGTATTGAATTTTTTCTTTGTCACTCTTGAGATCTAACAAGGCATAAACTTGCTTGGTAAGTTGCTCTGCAACTCAGTTACTCGCTCTATTTGAAAGAAAAATGAGATTCACTTTTTTTTAGAAATGTTAAGTTATATCAAAGTTTCTGTATCAGGACTAACAAGGAGTATTCAACTCTATTCTACTTCCATAGAGTTCTTTCCACTCAATATCCCATAGTTTCACAGTTAAGAATCCTTTCTCTTAAAGACAGCTGAAGTAGATGAAGAGAGGGAACTGGGTGGGAGAGGAAAAAAAGGAGAGAAAGGAATTGGGGATCAGCTGTGGGGAGAGAGGGAGTAGGTGGTAAAAGGTCTGGGGGAAAAGGGGTCATATCTGAGACAAGCAGGAGACCCATGACAAGGTATACCCGTGGAAGGAGATGGGAATAACTCTAGCTGAGACTCCTACCATCCAGAGATACAGAAACTGAAGAGGACTCCTACGAGCTAGGTATGACTGCTAGGAGAGAGGGGGATACCCAACCCACCCACAAAACCTTTAACTCAAAATTCACCCTGTATACAAGAAGCGCCTTATATTCAAGTTGTGCATAGATAAAGATATAGCAGACATTGAGGGAATGACAAACCAATAACAGGCCCAACCTTAGACCTATCCCAAGGGAGCGAGCCAACCCCTATCACTATTAATGATACTCTGCTATGATAACAGACAGGAGCATGGCATAACTGTCTTCTGAGGGCCTCCATGTAGCCGGAGATCCAAACTGAAGCTGAGACTCATCACCAAACATCAGGCAGCACACAAGAGATCTTGTGGAAGAATCAGATGAAATACAGAAAGACCCAGAGGAGATAAGAGCTCCACAAACAAGAAGACCAACAGAGTAAACTAACTTAGGCCATGGGGGCTCACAGAGTCTGAACCACCATTTAAAGGGCATGCATGTACTGGACCTAGCCCCCTTACACATATTTAACTGATAGGCAGGTTGGTCATCATGTGGATCCCTAGCAAGTGTAGCAGGAGTTGTCTCTGGCAAGGACTATGAGGCCTGATCTTTGTTCACTTAAGCTTCAGTATGGCTGTGGTGCCTGGCTTCAATGGAAGAGAAAGCACTCAGAACTGAAACAAATTGATATGCAGTGGTGGAATGGTAAGAGAGGAGGAGGATGGGGGCTCTTCTTTTTTGTGGAGGAGTGGGTGAATAGGAGAAGGGCCCAGGGGTGGGACACAGAGGAGGGGAAGGAGGGCTTATGATTGGGATGTATAATGAAAAAATTAAATTAAATTTTTAGAAAGGAATCCTTTCTCTTTGTGGCTTATCTATGTGATTATCATTTGGTACAAATTGCATCCTGTGCATTTACTCATGGGCAGATCTCTCAGCCATGTTGGTCAATGAATAATGAAAACTTCCAAAAATATGAAAATGAAGTTGAACCTGAACCCTGACTACTAAAAAGTGAGTTAGTTTATTTCCAAAACCCCACTCCGTTGTCAAGGTCAAAAGCAAAGACTTTCCTAGAATTGTTAATAATTCAACAATAATTGGATTATCACATTAGAAAAATGTTACCAATATTTTTACTCGTTCTTTGCAAATTTCTGAAATATATTTTAGCATATTAATTACTTCCAAATATACTCACAAATATATATGTCTTTCCCTATTCACTTGACTTTGAGACACCCCCTCCTCAAGTTCAATTTGTATTGTATATATGTTCTCTGGTTTGTTCCATTGCAGTACAGCATGCTAAACCTACCAGGATCACACCCATAAAAGAAAAATACTCGGGATCCAAGATGGCAGTGGTTGGCAGGGACACATTTTGAGCTTGGGGAAAATAGCTACAACATGGTAGAAATATAAACAAGCAGAGCAACAATGTAAGAAGCTTGAACCCGCAGGGTCACACCCGGCGAACCTGAGACTAGTGGGGGACCCTCGAGGGATCCTCACACACTCAAGTAAACAGACTTAACCAGGCTGTGGGGTGGGACACTGGGCAGAACCCAGGCTATAGGGTGCAGTGCATCGGGGAACACAGGCTTCTGGCACAAAATGTCCTGGCATAGAATCCAGGCCAACGAGCACACCACAGAGGCTGTGGATACCACCGCGGAAGTGGGCATGAGACACTCAAAAACCCAGTGAGTGGCTCCAAACCCCAGACAGTGGTACTCACCAGCCAGCCTTCAAAGCACCCAGCTTCCAAGCCATTCCTGCACCAAAAAGGAGGGACCAGCAGAGCCATGAGAACAGGCATATTCTCAGCGGTGCATTCTGAGCTACAGGAGAACTGTGTGACCACCTCGGTTTATCTCCAACAAAGTGATGATCTGGGAGGGGCAAGCACAGCTGGGCTTGCCCAGAAAGGTGTTGGACATACTGGTCCCTCTATTGGATATACAATCACAATCACATGGAAGAACATTGCCCCGGGACAGAACAGAGGGTTGTTCTTCCTGCACAGTTTCACCAGTTCAATCACTGCAGGACCTTGGCAGGCAGCCCCAACCACCAGATAGAGGTACCTGTTGGCTTCCTGAGCACACAGCTTCCATGCAATCACTCCAACACCTAAGGAAGAGCAGCGGTGCCACTGAAAATGTAAGATTGGAGCAGGGTGAAAGGTGGGCAGTCAGATTAAAAGGCTGTGGAACTCCACTGAGTCCAAGTCCAGCAGAGGACAGGGTGTGGTATTCATATTGGAGCCAGTGCACCTTGCCCTTTCTTGGTAGGATACCCTATCTTCAATATCTAGAGCCCCAGTGTGGGAACAGTGAGTTGTTGGCCTTCTTGGCCTTTGTACACCACCTGAGTGATTCAGACTACAGGGGCTTACTGCTTAGGGCCAAGAAGCACAGTGGTACCATGGGGACAACTTAGAAGAAGCCGCCTGGGGGGGAATCATGACTACAGACCTGACCCTTTGACCAGACACACACGCAACAGGAGATCTGCTTCTCTATCCTACAATCTGTGGTCCTCTGAGTCCCACCTGGTAGACATCCTACAAGCCCTAAGAGAACATAGGTGCCAGACTAGATTACTATACCCAGCAAAACTCTCTATCAACATAGATGGAGAAAACAAGATATTCCATGACAAAACCAAATTTAAGTGGTATCTACCACAAATACAGCCCTACAGAAGAAACTAGAAGGAAAATTCCAACCCAAAGAAGAAAACTACACCCATGAAAACAGAGGAAACAAAAGACAAGACTATAGCTAAAAAAAAAAAAAAAAAAAAAAAAAAAAAAAAAAAAAAAAAAAAAAAGAAAAAGAAAGGAAATACACATCCACCACATACATCAAATAACAGGAAACAACAACATTTGGTCATTAATATGCCTCAACATCAATGGACTCAACCACCCAATAAAAAGACACAGGCTTACAGAATGGATCTGTAAATAAGACCCATCATTTTGCTGCATACAAGAAACACATTTTACTAGCAAAGATAGATGCTACCTCAGAGTAAAGGGCGGGAAAAAGGTTTTCCAAGCAAATGGACATGGGAAGAAAGCTTGAGTACCCATCCTAATATCAAATAAAATAGACTTCCAACTGAAGATAATCAAAAGAGACAGAGAAGGGCACTACATACTCATTAAAGGAAAAATTCTCCAAAATGGGATCTCCTTACTGAATATATATGCCCCAAATACAAGGGCACCCACATTTGTAAAAGAAACTCTTCTCAAGTTTAAAGCACACATGAATTCATACACATTAGTAGTGGGAGTCTTCAACATCTCACTCACAACAATGCACAAGTCATCAAGACAGAAAGAAAACAGAGAAATAATGAGTCTACCAGAGGTCATGAACAAAATGGACCTAACAGATATCTACAGAACATTTCAACCAAACAAAATAGAATACACCTTCTTCTCAGCACCACAAGGAACGTTCTCCAAAATCAACCATATACTCGAACACAAAGCAAGCATCCATCAACAGATACAAGAAAATTGAAATAACCCCTTGTATCTTATCAGACCATCATGGAATAAAGCTGAACTTCAACAAAAGAAATAACCGAAAGCCTACACATTCATGGAAACTAAACAACACACTACTCAATGACTACTGGTTCAGGGAAGAAATAAAGGAGGAAATCAAATAGTTCTTAAAATCCAATGAAAATGAAAGCACAACATACCCAAACCTATGGGACACAAGGAAAGCAGTTTTATGAGGAAAGTTCATAGCACTAAATGCCTTCAAAAAGAAAATTGTGACAGTTCATATTATCAAATTAACAGCTGAACTGGAAGAACTGAAAAAAAGAAGAAGAAGAAGAAGAAGAAGAAGAAGAAGAAGAAGAAGAAGAAGAAGAAGAA
>CAJQZJ010032546.1:5514927-5552754 GCA_907164525.1 Lophiomys imhausi
AAGAAGAAGAAGAAGAAGAAGAAGAAGAAGAAGAAGAAGAAGAAGAAAACATTCCCAAGAGGAGCAAAAGGCAGGAAATCATCAAACTCAGGGCTCAAATTAACTTAGAAACAAAAAAAAAAAAAACCCACAATATAAAGAATCAACGAAACCAAGAGTTGGTTCTTTGAGAAAATCAACAAAATAGACAAACCCTTAGCCAAATTAATTAAAAAGCAGAGAGAAAATACCCAAATCAACAAAATCAGAAACAAAAAGGGAGAAATAACAACGGACATCAAGGAAATCAAGAGAATCTTTAGGTCTTACTTTAAAAATCTGTACCCCACTAAATTTGAAAACCTAAGTGAAATGGACAATTTTCTTGATAGATTCCAACTACAAAAGTTAAATCAAGATCAGGTTAACATATTAAACAGTCCTATAACCCCTAAGGAATACAAACAGTCACTAAAAGAGTCTCCCAACCAAAAAAAAAAAAAAAAAAAAAAAAGCCCAGGGACAGATGGTTTCAGCACAGAATTCTACCAGACCTTCAAAGAAGAACAAATAACAATACTCTTCAAACTCTTCCACAAAAAATCCCAGCACTTGGGAGGCAGAGGCAGGCGGATCTTTGTGAGCCTGGTCTACAAAGCGAGTCCAGGACAGCCAGAGATATTCAGAGAAACCCTGTCTCGAAAAACCAAAAAAAAAAAAAACAAAAAAAAAATAGAAAAATAATGAACACTTCAAAACTTATTCTATGAGGCCACAGTCACCCTGATACCTAAATCACAAAAAGACCCAACAAAGAAAGAGAACTTCAGACCAATTTCCCTCATGAATTTAGATGAAAAAATACTTAATAAAATGCAGGCAAACTGAATCCAAGAACACATCAAAAATATCATTCAGCATGATCAAATAGGCTTTATCCTAGGAATGCAGGGATGGTTCAATATAAGAAAATCCATCAACGTAATTCATCATATAAACAAGCTGAAAGAAAAAAAAACACATGATCATCTTGCTAGATGCTGAAAAAGTATTTGATAAAATCCAACACCTCTTCATGCTGAAAGTCCTGAAGAGAGCTGGCATACAAGGACCTTACCAAGAAATTATAAAGGTGATATATAGCATGCCAGTAGCCAACATCAAATTAAATGGAAACTTAAAGCATTCTATTGAAACTCAGGGGCAAGGCAAGGATGCCCACTCTCCCCATATCTCTTCAACATAGTACTTGAAGTCCTAGCTACAACAATAAGACAACTAAAGTAGATAAATGGGATACAAATTGGAAAGAAGTCAAATTCACCCTATTTGCAGACGATATGATAGTATACATAAGTGATCCGAAAAATTCCACCAGAGAACTCCTACAACTGATAAACTCTTTCAGTAAGATGGCTGGAAACAAAATTAACTCAAAAAAAAAATAGAAACCTCTTCTTTATACAAAAGATAAATGGGGTGAGAAAGAAATTAGGGAAACAACAGCCTTCACAATTGCCACATACAATATAAAATACCTGGGGGTAACTCTAACCAAGCAAGTGAAAGACCTATGTGACAAGAAGGTCAAGTCCTTGAAAAAAGAAATTGAAGAGGTCATCAGAAAATGGAAAGACCTCGCATGCTCATGTATTGGTAAAATCAATTTAATAAAAATGACCATCCTGCCAAAAGCAATAAACAGATTCAAGGAAATTCCCATTAAAATATCAACACAATTATTTACAGACCTGGAAAAAAACAATTCTTAAGTTCATATGGAATAACAAAAAAACCAGAATAGCTAAATCAATCCTGTACAATAAAAAAACATGTGGAGATATCACCATCCCAGATTTCAAGCTATACTACAGAGCAATAGTAATAAAAACAGCAGGTACTGGTATAGAAACAGACCAGTTGATCAATGGATTCAAAATGAAAACCCAAAATGAACCCACACATCTATATTCACTTAATCTTTGACAAGGAAGCCAAAATTGTACAATGGAAAAAGGACAGCATCTTGAACAAATGGAGCTCGTTTAACTGGATGTCAACATGTAAAAGAAAGAAATTAGACTCATACTTACCACCTTACACAAAACTTAAGTCCAAGTGGATCAAACACCTTAACATAAAGCCCAACACACTAAATCTAAGGGAAGAGAAAGTGAGGAAAAGGCTCGAACTCATTGGCACAGGAGGTGACAACTTCCGGAATGACACCAACAGCTCAGGTTCCAAGACCAACAATCAATAAATGGGACCTCATGAAGCTGAAAATCTTCTGTAAGGGAAATGACATGGTCATTAGACCAAAACGGTAACCTGCAGATTGGAAAAAGATCATTACCAATTTCACATCTGACAGAGGGCTAATATCCAACTTTATAAAGATCTCAAGAAATTAAATACCAATAAACCAAATAATTCAATCAAAAAATGGGAAACAGAGCTAAACCTAGAATTCACAAAGGAAGAATCTTTAATGGCTGTGAGTTACTTGAAGAAGTGCTCAACATCCTTAATCATCAGAGAAATGCAACTCAAGACGACTGAGATTCCATCTCACACCTCTCAGAATGACTATGATCAAAAATTCTAATGACAGTACATGCTCGTGAGGTTGTGAAAAATGGGGAAAACTCCTCCATTGTTGGTGGGAATGCAAACTTGTACAACCACTATGGAAATCAGTCTGGTGATATCTTAGAAAAGTTGGAATAGCTCTACCTCAAGACCCAGTCCTACCACTTCTGGGTATGCATCCAAATCATTCCTCACCTAACCACAAGGATATTTCCTCATCCATGTTCATTGCAGCCTTATTTGTAATAGCTAGAAACTGGAAACAACCTAGATATCCCTCAACCAATGAATGGATTAAAAAAAAAAACTGTGGTACATCTACACAATGGAATACTACTCAGTTATCAAAAACAATGAAATGCTACAATTTGCAGCCAAATGAATGAAACTAGAAAAGCTCATCCTGAGTAAACTAACCCAGACACAGAAGGATACACATGGCATCTATTCACTTATAAATGGATTTTAGCTATATAATACAGGATAACTCTTCTACAACCAACACACCAAAAGGAACAGGAACACAGACTTTTTTACTTGTTAATGAGACACTTTGCCCTAGTGGTGCTGTCATGCAGGCCCCCAGTATATGAGCAAGCTATTAGTCCTCATATGACTGCTAAACTGGGGTAGGGGACTGATACATAGGGACACCCCACTCTGTGGGAGTAGGATAGGATGGATGGGGGGTAGGAGGGTGGGACTGAGAGGGGTGGAAAGAGGGCACTGTGATGGAGATGTAACTTGAAGTAATAAATAAACATAAAAAAATGAAAAATACTCTCCCTCTCCCAACAGCTGCAAATTGCAATAGCTCCTCAGCTAGAATTCATGCTCACCTTCTGTCTATATGCTGGAAGTTTGTCTGTCTCGACAATTCTTGTGCATGCTTTCACAACTCCAGTGAGATCATATGCACAACAGCTATATTGTCTCTAGAAAAGACTATTTCCTGGAAGTCAATCATGAACTCTGGACCTGATGATCTTTCAGATCCCTCTGTCACAATGAGATCTGATCCTTTGGAGCCTTTGGAAGCATGATATAGAATTTCTGATTATCTTATTCTCTATACCTTGACCAGAATATGGGTCTTTGTGGTAACCACTTTATACCATGAAAATGAGATTCCCTGCAGAGTTGGTGGGATTTAATAAGATGTCTACTTATAATAGCAGTAGGTTCTTCCTAGGGCCCATAAGTGTCTACACAGAGTTTCTTGGCCAAGATAAATTTGTAGTTTTGATTTCATCTTGTGGAACAGGTCTTAAATCCAATCATAATTTTGATTGCACAAGTAGGCATGTTTTACAAGACTGAATTTTATCTTATTAACTTTCAGCGTTTATAGCTGGGTGAGACTGAAGATTTTGTTGTTCCTCCATTAATGTGTAAAGCACCTTCCAGAACTAATAAAGATGAAGCTTCTGGATAAATACTGACTTGATTTATTTTTGTTCTATGAATCAGATATGTGCTGTCAGCAAAAGGGTCTTACTGACTCTGGTAAATAACCAAGAACATTTTCAATATTATTATCAAATGTTCAGGGTCTATGGAACCTCTCAGGCCAAAAATTCCAAAAAAAGTAACCCAATCTTGCAACTAAATGTTTTATTTGTTACCCTATGGTGCTCAAGAGTTATGTTGTTGCAATGCTTCAAGGGCAACTCCATTTAAATTCCTTTTTTTTTCCTTATTTTAGAATTTTTATTATATCTCTTTTACCTCACGATTGTAGTCCAATAAAAGTTTCTGCTTCTTATAACAATAAATATAATACAAAACAATAAGAACAATTATGAAAACTATAAGGTATGACATACAATCCCAATGTCCAATCCAGTGTATTTGGCAACTAACAAGAATATTCTATTATGTATCTATCTTTCAAAGAGTTTAAAGATCTATACCTAACTCAATTTCCATCCTAACTTGCATTACCAACTTAAAAACATCTTCTTAGACCTAAAACATCCTTTTAATTCCTAAACAACTTAAAACTTAACTGTGAGACTATAGCTATCTAATCTTCAACCACATCAGAGAACTGAGAAGGATAAATATATCTGAATAAACAGGGATGCAATGTGAAGTTCTAGGTCTTTTGATAGCAACTATCACAAACTCTTTAGGATAATTAAGGTATGCAAACCAATCATCATTCAAAGTTGTCCTTTTGTTAGGTACTAGTTTATTGCATTACAGATGTATTCTAAGTTAATCAGATATTAAGGTGCTAAGAGACAAGTATCATTTTCTTATTTCAATATATAGAGATAGAGAGATAGATGGTCTTCAAAACCTCAAGAAATCAGTAGACTATGGCATTTAAAGGTTTTTTTTTAACTTAAAATTTTTGGATATTGAGAGATGTCAGTTCCTGACAGCATCCCACATTCTACTTCAAGTAGATGATGAGTGTTGAAGAATCTCAATTTGGAGATGGCTGCATTAGTGTCAAGCTAGCCACTGGACAAGAAAAACCCTGGCTTCAACTGTATACAGAATACTCTCCAAAATGGACAAAACTTGGAAGCGGCTAAATTGACAGGCTAGCTCTACCAAGACAGGATTGGCAAGTCCTTCATAATTCTTGCTTTACAATTAATGTCTGTCAGAGATACTGGGTTGAAAGGCTGAAAATAGCTGTTCCTACACTATAGAGAGAAACTATGGACTATCCAGGCAGCCAGTTGTCTGTCATTTCTAAACTCTTTTTTTTTTACACATGTTTATGAGCATGTTTTAGGAATCTTCTCCATTGATGGACTCCCATATAACTTTTCCAACAATACTTGTTAGTTTCGGTTATCCCTGTCTTTATTTCCTCTTTACCTAGTCTTCCCATCACCAGTGCCTTACTCTTTCCTATTCCATTATTCCCCTTTAAACTTTTACAGCACTTTGTTATAATTCAGCCCTTAACAGTCCCACCTGATAGTCCTTTAATGATTGTCTGACTTCTGTGGATATTTCAAATTCAACACATATAACTGAAGATGCACAGCTAGCATTCATATTTGAGAGTGAATATAAAGGTTTTGTCTTTTTCAGTATGGCTTACCTCACTCTTCTAGGTTTTATTTTCATTTTTTAGGAACTCTATTCTCTTTTCCACAGAGGCTATACCAGTTTGCCTCTTATATCCATACCAGCATTTTTAATTTGTTTGTTTGTGTTTTTTTGATCTTAGAAATTATGACTGGAGTAAGATGAGATCTCATAAAAATTTTAATTTATGCTTTCCTGATCATGGTGGTGTCAATAAATATGGCTTCTATAAACACATGTGTGTGAATGCTTAGCGCATATGGTATATCACTCTTAGGAGGTCTGGCTGTGTGGAGTGGGTACAGCCTTGTTGAAGGAATTATGTCACTGGGAGGTGGGATCATACATCCTCAAGCTCTGTACCTTGTGGAACGAAGTGGTCTGCTGCTGCCTGTTGATCAAGACATATAAATCTCAGCTCCTACATCACAATGTCAGTCTGTATGTTGCCATGTTACCTTCCATGATGATAATGGACTAAATCTCTCTAATTTTAGGCTAACCCCAATTAAATGTTTTTCTTTATAAGAGTTCCCTTGGTCACGATATCTCTTCATAGTAATAAAACCCTAACTAAGATACTTATGGACAAGGATATTGAAAAATTAAACATATTTGTCAGACATTTGTATTTCTTTGATAATAATCTATTTAATGCTATGTTCTAATAATTATTATGTTATTTATTGTCTTGAAGTTTGTTGTTTCCTTTAGTTCTTCATATATACTAGATATAAACTTCTGTCAGATGTACAGCTAGTAAACTTTCTTATTTTTTCTTTCAATAGGTTGCTGTTTCAGTCAAACAACCAGATAATTGTGTCCTCTGCTGTGCACATGCTTTTTAGTTCCATGAGCTTCTACTTGTTCATCATTGGGCTTAGTGTTTGTGCTACCATAGTCTTTTTCAAAAACCATCTTCCTTGTCAATGATTTCAAGCATTATTAATACTTTTTTATGTGATTCAGGATAAAGGTCTTAATGTTAGATTCTAAGTCCATTTCCAGTTGAGTTTTGTATAGAATGAAAGATAAGAATTTACTTTGCCTATAGCTATCAAGTTTGGTGGGGAATGCATCAATGCTTTATATTGGTCTTGGTAGGATATGTATTGTCATAATATTAACAATCCATGAATGTGGGAAGTCTTTCCATTTTCTGGTGTTTTTTTTTTTAATTGATTTTTTTTTTTATTGTCTTAACGTTTATATTCTACATAACTTTCACATCAGTGGTTATGTCTATTCCAAGACTTTTGTTTGGTTGGTTTGGTTTGTTTGTTTGTTTGAGGGTATTATGAATGTTATTGTTTCCCTGATCACTTCTCAGTATGTTTGCTATGTTTTTATATGAAGGCTATGTAGTAATTTTGTATGCTGCTACTTTGGTGACTGTGTTTACCAGCTGTGGGAGTTTTCTGGAATAGTATTTTATTCTGAATATCATTAAATGATAATGTGATTGTTATACTTTAGTTTGAGTAAAACGTTCTGTAAATATCCATGAAGTTCATCTAAGTTATGACATCTGATATCATTTTATTCCAAAGTTTCCCTACTTATATTTTCCTGATTATCTCTCTTTTGGGGATAGAAGGATGTTGAGGGTTTTCCTATGATCCCTGCTTATTTCAATTTCTTGTTTTAGACCTAATAGTATTTTTTAATGGAATTGGGTACCAAGGTGTGTATTGTGTAAATGTTTAGAATGTAATGTCCTTTAATGGATATGAAGTAACATGCCATACTTCCTCTGACTAATATTGATTTAAAGCCTATTTTGTCTGAATTTGAAAACACCTTTAGAGGCCCTTTTGCCTTTAAATATTTCTGCCAAATGTTCAGATGTTATTTTAGCCGGCCTCTAAGTGACAACATTTCTCTCTTACCATTTCAATGCCCATTCTTCATTTCATTTTTAATGTTTTAATTTTATACTGTGTCATGGGAAATTTTTTCTGGCACTGTCTATTTGGCGTTGTATATGTCTTTTATACCTGCATAAGCATCTTTTCTGTGCCGTCCCAGTGGTATTCTCATTTTATGTTAACAATACCAATGGAAGGTCTTTTATATAATATACTCCATTTTGTCCACATTCTCTTCATATACACAAATGAAGATCTGGGATATATATATATATATGTGTGTGTGTGTGTGTGTGTGTGTGTGTGTGTGTGTGTGTGTGTGACTATCCTCTACTGAATAACCAAATTTCTCTATTTTGTATTCTATCACTGAATCTCTAATTTTAACATGCTCTGTAGTATTGGTGAACCTTAACAATATGATTTTCACTGGGTTTGTGGAAGTTTCCATGTCCAATATCATTTCAGTCTAAGATTCTATTTGGAATCTACTTTCATTTCTTGGATTAACTTTCAAGTCATTCTTATCTTTGATTTTGTCTTCTTGCAGTTTGAACATATTTATAATCATCCTTTTGAATTCTTTGTCTAGAAATTCTAAAGGACCTTTCATAGCGCATTTAACTAATGATTTATATTTTTAAGAAGACAAGTAATTTTGTTTTATATTTTTGTTTATATTTCTATGTTTTTCTACATTGGGATTTACACATCTGAAACTAGTTCCTTGGTTCAGTTTTTCTTTCTTTTTTTGTTTAAGTCACCTTTGGTCTTTTCTCTCACCAAATTGTTTGGAAAGTTCAAGGTGGGGCTAATTCATAGCAGTATTGACATGTTGACTTTCCCTCTTTTTCTGGTTTATGGGCCTTCCTTTTCCTTCCAAATTCTGTTTGTCAGATAAAGTCTGGAATCTCCACTGGTTTAGTCAAGAAATTTGAAATAAGTTTTTACTGGGAGCACAGTAAAAATTTGGAGGGACCCAGGTAGACAGTGGCATGTCTCTGGGACTGTACATTGTTAGAGAGCTCCTGGTATAAAGCAGCTTAGGACCTCTAGAGTTCCAAAGAAAGGGAGATTGTACAGAAGGAGACGAAAATCTCTCCCAAGCATAAGCAGATGTTTATAAATTAAATATTTTTGAATATTTATATATGTATGTAATGTTTTAATCTATGCCACACTTTTCTCTCTCCTACATTTTTACTGTTGCCACCTACTTTATTTTTTTTTTATAAAATTTAATACCTACTAAGTTCATTTAGAGCTTCTTCTATACACATAGGTTTAGAGACTTGTACTTCCAATATCTCTTTTGATAAGGATAGGATTTCACAAGCTCGGGTTTTAGCGGTTTTGATCTTGAAAAAGTATTGTGCATATAATTTCACACATTCTGAGTTCTTGTGTACAACTGCCTTACTAAAGATATCCCTCTCTCTGGATCTTCCATGATAATTCTTGCACAAAAAAAATGATATGATATGCCATATTCCGGGTAGAGCACTCCATAGTTTCTCATTATCATCATATTGACCAGTATCAATCTCCATCCACTGTAAAAAGTAAGCTTCTCGGAGGATTCCAAGATGGGTGCAGCCTGCACTGACACATTTTGAATGCAGGGAAAACAGCTATACCAACACAGAGTTATAAGATGCTGAGCAATAATCTGAGAGGGGCAAACTCGCTGGGTTTCACCCAGAGACCCAGGGACTAATAAAAGTCCCTGGGTGAGACTATCAGACATACAGAAAAACAGACCAGCAGAAACTGCAAAAGTCACAGAGGCTGGGAAAGCAGGAGAATTGTCACCAGGAGAGGATTCGTGAGTACCAGCCACTCAAATACTCAGCGAGCAGCTCCAAAACCCAGACAGAGATACTCACCAGCCTCCTGGGCTCCCAGATTCCACGCAGGTGTTCCAACACCAGGACAAAGATCAGTGGTGCTGTAGGAACAGGTATATTCTCAGCAGAGCCTTTGTGGCCATTAACCACAGCACATTCTGAGCTATGGGACAATAGTGGGACCACAGCGGTGTATCTCCAGTAGAGCAACAGGCTAGGAGAAGCAAAGATATTTGGGCTTGCCCAGAGGGGTGTTGGACATAGAGACCTCTCTATTGGATTTACAATCACTAGGAAGAACACTGTAGCTAGACAAAGCAGCGAAATACACTTCCTATAGTGGACAACAACTCCTGGCACCAGTGCAGTGTTCCAGGCCTGGGCGGGTGTGCATACCCAATTGCCAGTATCGACAGGACAGCTCCAGAACCCAAATCAAGACCAGCACAGCAACAAGAATGGTGAGATTGGAGTGAGCTGAAAGGTGGGTTGTCAGAGTGGAAGTTTGCTGGGAACTACACTGAGTCCAAGCCCAGGACCGGTTGTGGGGTTAACATCAGACTCCTCAACCAGTGCTGGCTCCTCTGGCAGAAAACCAAATCTTCAGCATCTACAGCTCCACCCCTGGAGCAGCAAGTTCTTAGTCTGTGTGCACCGCCTGACTGACTCAGACTACAAGGGCTTACTGCCTAGGGCCAAGAGGCACAGAGGTACCCTGGGGACCATCTAGGAGGAGCTGCTTGAGGGGAACACGACCACTCATCTAACCCTCGGAGCAGGTAAACTAGCAGCAGGGGACTCTGCAGACTGGAGTAACACATCCAGAACTAACTCCAACTCCAACCTCAGCTCACAGTTAGGACACAATTAGAAGGGGTAAACTTCAGGGGGCCCACTGAATACAGCCCCCAACACAAAACCCCACCTAACCTGTGTTGAGCTACAGACCACCAAGACTATACAGCCTCTATACCAAAGTCTCACCCTGAGCATCAGGTCTAGAAGACACTAGGAACAATCAGCTAAGGACAACCAGATGGCTAAAGGTCAGCGAAAAAACAAATCTGACAAAAATCAGGGAAATATGACTCCAACAAAATACAGCAACGCTAATACAGCAAACCCCAACCATTCCACCACAGCCAAAACACACAAAAATGATGACAAATCTATACTTAGGAAAATGATTGAGTCCTTACAAGAAGAAGTGAAATCTCTGAAAGAATATAAAAAATTTTCAATTTTATCACTGAAAGCAATGGAGAATACCATTAGAGACCTCCCACCTAACTCAGCCAAATATGGATGGGAGACAAAGCTACAAACGATCTGAATGATTGGCAGACAAAGTCATTTAAATTGGAGCAGGAAATGTGTAAAACATCTAAAAGCGTTCAAATTTGAAATTGGAAATGGAGGCAATGAGGAAAAGACAAGCAGAAATAGTCCTCGAGGTGGAAAACCAAGCAAAGAGAACAGGCACTACAGACATGAGTATCAAAAATAGAATACAAGAGATGGAAGACAGAATCTCAAGTGTGGAAGATTCAATTGAAGAAATCAGTATAACAACCAAAGAACATGAGAAATCTAAAAAAGTTCTCACCCACAACATTCCAGAAATCAAGGACTCAATGAAAACATACAACCTAAAAATTATAGGCATTGATGAAAGAGAAGACTCCCAACTCCAAGGTCCAGGAAACATCTTCAATAAAATCATGGAAGAAAACTTCCCAAACTTAAATAAAGAGATGTTGATAAAATTCCAAGAGGCTTACAGAACTACAAACAGATTAGAGTAGAAAAGAAATTCCTCATGCCACATAATAATTGAAACTCCAAATGTACAGAAAAATGAAAGAATATTAAAAGCCATAAGAGAAAAAAAGGTCAAGTAATGTATAATGGCAGACCCATCAGAATCACACCTGACTTCTCTTCAGAAATTTTAAAAGTCAGAAGGGCCAGGGCTGATGTCCTGCAAGCCCTAAGAGAACATAGGTGCTGGCCAGACTACGATATCCAGCAAAACTCTCATCAAAGATGGAGAAAACAAGATATTCCATGACAAAACCAAATTTAAGCAGTATGTACCCACAAATCCAGCCCTACAGAAGATACTAGGAGGAAAATTCCAACCCAGAGAAGATACCTACATCCAAGAAAACAGAGGAAACAAAAAAACTCCACTGCAGCTAAAACAAAAGAAACACTCAACGTCCACCTACATCAAAATAACAGGAAATAACCTTTGGCCATTAATAGCCATCAACATCAATGGACTCAACTCCCAAGTAAAAGGACACAGGCTTAGAGAATGAATCCACAAACAAGACCCATCATTTTGATACATACAAGAAATACATCTCACTAAGAAAGATAGGTGCAACCTCATAGTAAAGGACTGGGAAAGATTTTACAACCAAATAGACACAGGAATCAAGCTGGAGTAGCCATCCTAATATCAAATAAAATAGATCACAACTGAAGTTAATCAAAAAGATAGGGAAGGGAAATACATATTTAAAGGAAAAATTCATGAAGACAACATCTCAATACTGAATATCTATACTCCAAATACAAGGGCACACCAATTTGTAAAAGAAACCCTTCTAAAGCTTAAAACTCACATTGATCCCCACACAGTAGTGGGAGACTTCAACACCCCACTCACAACAATGGACAGGTCATTGAGACAGAAACCAAACGGAGAAATAATGAGCTTAACAAAAGTCATGAAACAAATGGACCTAGCAGATATCTACAGAAAGTTTCACCCAAACACAAAAGGATGCACCTTCTTTTCAGTATCTCATGGAACCTCCTCCAAAATTGATCATGTAGTTGGACACAAAGCAAGCCTCAACACATACAAGAGAATTGAAATAACACCTTTCATCTTATCAGAGCACCATGGAATAAAGCTGGCCTTCAACAACAACAGCAATAATAGAAGGACTACACATTCATGAAAACTGAAAATTCTCTACTGCATACCCTGGGTCAGGGAAGAAATAAAGAAGGAAATAAAAGACTTCTTAAAATCCAATGACAATGAAGGCAAAACATACCCAAACCTATGGGACACAATGAAAGCCGTCTTACAAAGAACATTTATAGCACTAACTGCCTTCAAAAAGAAAATCGTGACAGCTCATATTAGTGAATTAACAGTAGAACTTAAAGAACTGGAAAAAAAAAGAAGCAAACACTCCCAAAAGGAGCAGAAGGCAGGAAAATCATCAAACTTAGGGCTGAAATCAACAACTTAGAAACAAAAAGAACAGTACAAATAATGAAACCAAGAATTGGTTCTTTGAGAAAATCAACAAAATAGAAACCCTTAGCCAAATTAACTAAAAGGCCAAGGGAAAAAAACCCAAATCAACAAAATCAAAAATGAAAAGGAAGAAATAACAGCAGACAACGAGGAAATCCAGAGAATCTTTATGTCCTATTTTAAAAAAACTGTTCTCCACAAAATTTGAAAACCTAAGTGAAATGGACAATTTTCTTGATAGATTTCACCTACCAAAGTTAAAACAAGATCAGCTTAACAGATTAAACAGCCATATAACTCCTAAGGAAGTAGAAACAGTCATTAAAAATCTCCCAACAAAAAAGGTCCAGGGCCAGATGGTTTCAGCACAGGATTCTAACAGACCTTTAAAGAAGAACTAATACCAATACTCTTCAAACTCTTCCACAAAATAGAAACAGAAGGAACACTGCCAAATTCATTCTGAGACCATAGTCACCCTGATTCCTAAACAACACGAAGACCCAACAAAGAAAGAGAACTTCAGACCAATTTCCCTCATGAATACAGACCCAAAAATACTTAATAAAATACTGAAAAATTGAATCCAAGAACACATCAAAAGTATCATACACCATGATCAAATAGGCTCCATCCCAGGAATGCAGAGATGGTTCAACATACGAAAATCTGTCAATGAAATTCACCATATAAAGAAGCTCAAAGAAAAAAAAAAAACACATGATCATCTCTCTAGATGCTGAAAAAGCATTTTACAAAACCCAGCACCCCTTCATGCTAAAAGTCCTGGAGAGAATGGGCATACAAGGACCAAACCTAGAAATAATAAAGGTGATATACAGAAAACCAGTAACCAGCATCAAATTAAATGGAGAGAAATTTTAAGCATTTCCTCTAAACTCAGGCACAAGGCAAGGATGACACTTTCACCATATTTCTTCAATATAGTAATTGAAGTTCTTGCTAGAGCAATTAGACAACAAAAGGAGATCAAGGGGATAGAAATTGGAAATGAAGAAGTCAAATTATCCCCATTTTCATATGATATGATAGTACACATAAGCGACCCCAAAAATTCCACCAGAGAAATCTTACAGCTGATAAACACCATCTTCAAGGTGACTGGATACAAAGCTAATTCAAAAAAAAAAAAAATCAGAAGCCCTTCTTTATTAAAAAAAAAAAAAAATGGGCTGAGAAAGAAATTAGGGAAACAACACGTTTCACAATAGCCACAAACAATATAAAATACCTTGTGGTAACTCCAACCAAGCCAGTGAAAGACTGGTAAGACAAGAACTTCAAGTCCTTGAAGAAAAAAATTGAAGAGGACATCATAAGATTGAAAGATCTCCCATTCTCATGGATAGGTGTGATCAACATAATAAAAATGGCCATCCTGTCAAATGCAATATACAAATTCAATGTAAATCCTATCAAATACCAACACAAATTCATTATATACCTGGAGAAAACAACTCTGAACTTCATAGAGAAAAACAAAACAAAACAAAACAAAAACTGGAATAGCTAAATCTATCCTGTACAATAAAAAAAAAAAAACATCTGGAGGTATCACCATCCCAGATTTCAAGCTGTACTACAGAACAATGGTTAAAAAAAAAAAAAAAAACAGCATGGAACTGGTACAGAAACAGATCAGTTGGTCAATGGAATCAAATAAAGACCCAGAAATGAACCCACACACCTATGATCACTTAAATTTTGAGAAAGAAATCAAACCTGTGCAATGGAAAAAGGACAGCATCCTCAACAAATGGTGCTGGTCCAACAGGATGTTGACATGTAAAAAAATGAAATTAGACCCATACTTATCACTTTGCACAAAACTCAAGTCCAAGTGGATCAAAGACCTTTACATAAGGTCTGACACACTAAATTTATAAGAAGAGAAAGTGGGGAAAACCCTTGAACTCATTGGCACAAGTGACAACTTCCTGAACAGAACACCAACAGCTCAGGCACTAAGACCAATAATCAATAAATGGGACCTCATGAAACTGAAAAGCTTCTGTAAGGTAAAAGACACTGTCATTCAAACAAAATGGCAACCTACAGATTCAGAAATTATCTTCACCAACCCCACACCTGATAGAGGTCTAATATCCAAGATTTACAAAAACTCAGGAAATTAAATGCCAAGAAACAAAGTAGTCCAATCAAAAATGGGAAACAGCTAATCAGAGAAATCGCAAAGAAGGAATCCCGAAAGGCTGCGAGACACTTGAAGAAATGATCAGCATCCTTAATCATCAGAAGAATACAACACAAGATGACTCTGAGATTCCATTTCACACCTGTCAGAATGGCTAAGATCAAAAACTCAAATGACAGCACATGCTGGTGGGGTTGTGGAGAAAGGGGAACTCTCCTCCATTGCTGGTGGGAGTGCAAGCTAGTACAACCACTGTGGAAATCAATCTGTCGATATCTTAGAAAACTTGGAATAGCCCTACCTCAAAACACAGTAATACCACTTCTGGGTATCCACCCAAAGGATTCCTCATCAAATCACAAGGACATATCCTTATCTATGTTCATATCACCCATATTTGTAATAGCCAGAAACTGGAAACAATGCAAATGTCCCTCAACCGAAGAATTGATTTAAAAAATGTGGTACATCTACATAATGTAATTTGTCTCAGCCACCATAAACAATGAAATCATGCAATTAGAAGTCAAATGGATGGAACGAAGAAAGCTCATCCTGTGTGAGCTAACCTAGACTCAGAAGGATGCACATGGCATCTATTCACTTATAGTTGGATTTTAGCCATATAATACAGGATAACTACACTACAACCAATGCACCAAAGGGAACAGGAACATAGACTTTGTTACTTGTCAATGAGACACTTTTCCCTAGTGGTGCTGCCTTGTAGGCTCCCAGTGTATGAGGAGGCTCTTGGCATTCATGTGATTGCTGAACTGGGGGCAGAGAACTGATATGTATGACACTCCACTCTGGAGGAGTGAGATGGATAGGAGATGTGGTGAGGGGGCAGGACTGGGAGGGGTGGAAAGAGAGCACTGTGATGGAGATGAAACCTGAAGTAACAAACATAAAAGTAAGCTTCTCTAATGACAGTTTGGATAAGCAATAATACATGGGAATGAAAACAAGAACTTAGGTTATTTATATGTCTTTTTAGTAATATAATATTAGATTCTCTCCTTGGGACTTAAAACAAATTCATGGAATTTTGGATTTAAAACACAATTTATAAAAAACTTTTGGTTACTCCAACACATCCATGCCACTATTGCATCAATGAGAATATCTTGCCACAGCAGTAGTCTTAGTATTTCTATTGCTAAAAACATGCACACAGGGACAGAGAGAGAGAGAAAGAGAGTCTTGCTTTATTACTTGATAACTGGGAGGATGACCAAAAAGCATGTTGGGGAGAAAGGGATGACCCAAAATCAAGTTTATTCAGCTTACAATTCTATATCACTGTTCATCACCAAAGGAAAATCAGTACAAGAACTCAAGCAGGCCAGGATCCTGGAGGCTGGGGCTAATGGAGAGGCTAAGGAAGGATATTGCTTATTGAATTGCTCACCCTTATTTCTTACAGAACCCAGGACTACTAAATCAAGAATGGTACCACCCACAGTGGAGTGGGAACTCCCCCACTTATCACTAATTAAGAAAATGCCTTACAGCCAAAATTTATGAAGGCATTCTCTCAATCAAGACTCCTTCCTCTCTGATGACTTCAGTTTGTGTCAAGTTGACATAAAACAGCCATTGCAATAGTCATTATTGAAGCTTGTAGGGTTCATAGCTGTGAGATATAAAGCTGATATATGTGTTTCACATTGTGTAGGCTCCATTTTTAACTTAAATGATGTTGGTGTTTTTATTGTTGTACAGAAGCTTTTAACTTTTATGAGGTCCTATTTGTCAATTGTTCTTAATGGCATCTCTACCAGAGGCCTGTTAAGAAAATTATTCTGTGCCTATAAATTTAATTGTATTCCCAACTTTCTCTTCTATCTGCTTCAGAATATAAGGATTAATTTGATTAAATTACAATTGAGCTTTGGACAGGGTATGAATTAAGGATCTAGTTTCATTCTTCTATGGTAGCTATTTACTTTGACCCTTGTGATTCATTGTAGATGCTATGTTTCATCCAACATACATATTGGTCTTTTTATTAAAAATCATATAAATGTAGGAGTATAGACTTATATCTGGAATCTCTTCCATGTTAATAAATAACTTGTCAGATTTTCTGACAGTAGCATGCTGTATTAATCACTATTTCTTATTTTGTAACTTGAAATCTGGGGCTATGATATTTTCAGGAGTGTTCTTATTTTTCAACATTGTTTTTGCTATCCTGGGTCTTTTGTGTTTCCACAGGAGTTTTACAATGATTTTTTTTTCAATTTTTCTGAAGAAACATACTGGAATTTTGATTGGAACTGTAGATTTTTTTTTTAAATGAGTGCCTGTTTCCTCCACATTAACTATTCTAATCTATAAATACAAAAGATTGTTCTATCTTCTGGTATCTTCTTCAGTTTCTTTCTTCACTGTCTTAAGATTTCACTGCAAAAGTCTTTCACTTCCTTGGTATATTTATTCCAAGTTATTTTTGAGGTTATAGTCAATAAATTATTTCCCTGATTTATTTTGTTTGCTTGTTCTTGGTATTCAGGATGGGTACTTTTTTTGTTTATTTATTACTTCAAGTTACATCTCCATCACAGTGCCATCATTCTACCCCTCCCAGTTCCACCCTTCCACCCTCTCTACCCTCTCCCACCCATCCCACTCCTCTAATGTGGACACATCCCTACATGTCAGCCCTTCTCAGCTCAACAGTCATATGCAGACTAAGAGCTTCCTCTTGCACTGGAGGCCTACATGGTAGCATTCCTAGGGAAAATTGTCCCCTTAATAGGTAACAAAGTCTATGTTCCTGATCCTTTTTGCTTATTGGTTGTAAGATAGTTATCCAGTACTATACGGCTAAAATCCAATTATAAGTGAGAAGATACCATGTGCATCTTTCTGAGTCTGGGTTAGCTTACTCAGGACAAGCTTTTCAGTTCCATCCATTTGGCTCTGAATTCCATGATTTCCTTGTTTATGATAGATTGGTAGGATTACATTGTATAAATGGACCACAATTATTTTTTATCCATTCATTGGTTAAGGAACTCCTGGGTTGTTTCCAGTTTCTAGCTATTACAAATAAGGCTGCTATGAACATATATGAGGATATGTACTTGTGGTTTGGTAAGAAATAATTTGGGTGAATACCCAGAAGTGTTATGGCTGGATCTTGGTGTAGGGCTATTCCAACTTTTCTACGATATTGCCAGAATGATTTCCATAGTGGTTGTACAAGTTTGCACTCCCACCAGCAATGGAGGATTTTTACACTTTCTTCATATCCTCACCAGCATGTGGTGTCATTTGAGTTTTTGATCTTAGCCATTCTGACAGGTGTGAGATGAATCTCAGAGACCAACATAATTCTTTATAGACCTGGAAAATAATTCTCAACTTCATATGGTATAACAACAAACCCAGAATAGATTAATCAATCCTGTAAAATTAAAATTAAAAAAAAACATCTGGAGGTATCACCATCCCAGATTTCAAGCTACATTACAGAGCAATAGTAATAAAAACATCATGGTGCTGGTATAGAAACAGACAATTGGTTCAATGGAATTGAATTGAGGACCCAGAAATGAACCCACACACCTATGGTCACTTAAATTTTGAGAAAGATGCCAAAAACATGCAATGGAAAAAGGACAGCATCTTCAACAAATGGTGCTGGTCTAGATGGATGTCGACATGTAGAAGAATGAAATTAGACCCATACTTATCACCTTGCACAAAACATAAGTCAAAGTGGATAAAAGACATTAACATAAGGACAGACACACTAAATCTAATAGAAGAGAAAGTGGGGAAAAGCCACAAACTCATTGGCACAGAAGACAACTTCCTGAACAGAAAACCAATAGCTGAGGCTCTCAGACCATCAATCAATAAATGGGACCTCATGAAACTGACAAGCTTCCTTAAGACAAAGGACACTATCATTCAAACAAAACAGCAACCTACAGATTGGGAAAACATCTTTACCAACCCCACTTCTGACAGAAGGCTAATATCCATAATTTATAAAGAACTCAAGAAATTAAACACAAAGAAACCAAATAATCCAATCAAAAAAATGGGAAACAGAGCTAAACTGAGAATTCACAAAGGAGGAATCTCTAATGGTAGTGAGACAACTGAAGAAATGCTCAACATCCTTAATCATCAGAGGGATGGGTACTTTTTTGCATAGTTTAATTTTGTATCTGTTTACTTTGCTAACCATGCTTATAAGCTTTTAGAGATTGTGGAAGAATCTTTACGGTCATTTATGATAGAATTATGTCATTAGAAAACAAGGATACTTTGACTTGTTTTTCTTTTATCATTTTCTTAATCTCCGATTGTCTAATTGCTCTAGTAAAGGCTTCAGGCATTATGTCAAACCTAAGTGGAGAATGAGAGTGTAAATTATCTTAGTCTTGTGCTTGATTTTGGTGGAAAGTGTTGGATGCTATGGTTCTGGTTTACAGTGCCTTGATTATGGTGAGATATATACTCTGTTCTCATCATGGGAATGTTTATTTTCCCCATTCATGCCCAACAGATAGTTTTACTAGGTATAATTTTTCTGCATTGGCAATTTCTGTATTTTAGAATTTGAAATCCATTTTCCTATGCCCTCTGAGCAACAATAGTCTCTGTCAGATAACCAGAGTTATCATATGTCTGCCTTTATAAGTGACTTGATCAGTCTGTCTTTTAGCTTTTAATATCTAATATTTATTCTAAATTTTAAAATTTTTTCTATAGTACACCATGGGAAATTTTCTTTCTGCTACCACTTGGGGATCTTTATGCCTCTTTTACCTGAATGATAATTTTTTTCTCTAGATTTGGAAATTTTTCCTCTATAAGTTTATTGAATATATTCTCTTTGCTTTCACTGCAGTATTCTTTTTTCTTCTGTACCCATTATCTGAAGGCTATAACTTTTCATGGTGTCCTAGAGCTCTCTAAATTTTTGTTCACATTTTCTGAAACAATTTACCATTGGCATTTACTGTCATTCATCTATTATTCTTCATTTTTGACATGATCCATCTAGTTGGTGGGGTTTTTCCACTGAGATTTCCGTTTGTGTAATTGAGTCTTGATTTCTGTTACCATTTTAATTTGGATTTTCTTCAGAAATTCTGTCTCTATTTCCACATCTTTCTTTGACATACTTATTTCATGAACATTTGTTTTGTTTCCTTAAAATATAATCCATCTTTGAATTGTTTGTACATACTTAAGATTATTATTTAAACTGCTTTTCTGATAATTCTTCCAAGTAATTTTTTAGGTGCCATGTTATACTACTAGTGATTTGTTGAAAAGAAATATTGTCTTTCTTCCTGTGTCTCTTTTGTAGTATACCTTGTGCATCTTTAGTAAGTTTATTGTCAGATTTGTCTTTCTTACTTTACTTTTATTTTTAAAAATTGTTTCCTCCTTTCCTTCAGTGGCATCATTTGCCGTGTTCTGTGGAGGAATAAGTCCTAGTGATTTAATGTGATCTTTCCCTCTGTGGGACTGGCACTACAAGTCAGATGCTTTGTCTCAAGCCTTCTTCAAGGGACCAGATATCCTCCTGTATCAGCTACAGCCTCATGACTCTGCCTTTAGCTTTCACTCTGATTTATGTAACTCTCCTCATCCTGTGAGGGTAACCAAGTCTTGGATCTAGTCCCAACCCTAGAAATAGCCCATGAACATTAAACATTGACTACATATGTATCACTGTTCCACAATTTAAGCATTTGACAACTTTCTTAGTCATTGAATTCTCATATTAACACCTTGCTTTATATTTCAGAAAACTGAGACATTAGTTATAAGTCAGTGACCTAAAAATGCTTAAATGTTCTTTGTTGCTCACAGAAAATATATGGAGTTTTTTAAAGACATGCTTAAGAATAAACCATACCTTACTGTCCATTCAGCCTTATGATGTAAAGGAATTACAAACATGTTTTGTTAAACCTTTTATTTCATCCAAGAAAATTTCACATCCAACTTCAAGGATGAATTCACTCCATTTCTCCTTACATAGCTTCTCTCTGGTAATGTTGGTCCAGAGTTGTACTTCTAGGTCTTCAGTCCTGAAACATGATTTGTCACCATGCCAAAATCTGAGAATGGCTGGCTATTCTCCTCAGAATGTAGTACTGTTGTATTCAGTACTATGTAGTTCCTAAATAAAGGAATCTTTGAGCGTTGGTTTTCATCACACCCCCCTACTTTTTCTCCACAAACAACCTTCATCATCCATGTTTCACTCTGATAAATTAAAGCTCAAGAAGTCAAACTTACTTACTCTCTAATCACTCTCATCCTTATCCATGACACTTATAAATTTGTTACATTTTTCTAAAAATGTGCTTTATCTGATGATTTTACTTTATTTGGCTTAGTATATATTACCTAGGATCATGAAATACCAAAAAAATCCTAAACCCTGAATGCAATTGTCCCTTCCCCAGAATCAATCTTCTTTTTTGAAACAATAGGCAGACCACTTAGGACTGATATTATCAAAACAAAACAAAACATATAGATAAGACAGGTAACAGGTAACAGCTTTCTTTTCTTTCTTTCTTTCTTTTTTTATTTATTTCTTTCCTTCTTTCTTTCTTTTTTGGCACCTAGAAATCACAACATGGCAAAAGTAAAAGTAATTTCATGGAGAAAACCTAAATTGTTTTCAGAATGTTACTCAAAAATTATGCCTTGGATTAAGAGTTGCAAATTTATCTTCTTCAATTTCTTTCTTTAATGACTTGAAGTTCTTGTTGTATAGGTCTTACACTTGCTTGGTTAGTTACCTCCAGGTATTTTATATTATTTTTGGCTATTGTGAAGGGTGTTGTT
The DNA here is from genome assembly GCA_907164525.1 of Lophiomys imhausi. Lineage (NCBI taxonomy): Eukaryota > Metazoa > Chordata > Mammalia > Rodentia > Muridae > Lophiomys > Lophiomys imhausi. The sequence goes on from CAJQZJ010032546.1 coordinate 5,536,567, forward strand.
TCCCCAATTTCTTTCTCAGCCCATTTTTTTTTTTTTTTTTGTGTTAAGAAGGGCTACAGAATTTTTTGAGATAATTTTGTAGCCAGCCACCTTGGTGAAAGAGTCTATAAACTGTAGGAGATCTCTGGTGGAATTTTGGGGTCCCTTATGTATACTATCATATCATCTGCAAATAGGGATAATTTAACTTCTTCCGTTCTGATTTGTATCCCCTTGGTCTCCTTTGGTTGTCTTATTCCTCTGGCTAGAACTTCAAGTACTATGTTGAAGAGGTATGGGGAGAGTGGGCATCCTTCCCTTGTCCCTGATTTTAGGGGAAATGCTTTAAGTTTCTCTCCATTTAATTTGATGTTGGCTATTGGTTTACTGTCTATAGCCTTTATTTTTTTTTTAGATCTGATCCTTGTATGCCCATTCTCTCCAGAACTTTTAGCATGAAGGGCTGTTGGATTTTGTCAAATGTGAAATTGAAGAAGATATCAGAAGATGGAAAGACCTCCAATGTTCATGCATAAGTAGCATCAACATAATAAAAATGGCCATCCTGACAAAAGCAATATACAGATTTAATGCAATTCCCATCAAAATACCAACACAATTCTTTACAGACCTTAAAAGAATAACTCTCCATTTCACATGGAAATACAAAAAAAAACATAATAGCTAAATTAATCCTGTACAGTAAAACAACATCTAGAAGTAGTATCATTCCTGATTTCAAACTATACTACAGAGCAATAGTAATAAAGAAAGTATTGTATTGGTATAGAAATAGACAAATTGATCAATGGAATCTAATTGATGCAGAAATAAACCCACACATCTACGGTCACTTAATTTTTGACAAAGAAGCCAAAACCTTACAATGGAAAAAGGACAGCATCTTCAACCAATGGTTCTGGACTAACTGGATGTCAACATGTAAAGGAATGCAAATAGACCCATATTTACCACTTTGCACAAAACTTAATTCCAAGTGAATCAAAGACCTAAACAAAAACTGTGCACACTAAATCTAATAAAAGAGAAAGTGGGGAAAGGCCTGGAACTTACTGGTATAAGTGAAAACTTCCTGAACAGAATATGAATAGCTCAGGCCATAAGACCAACAATTAATAAATGGCACCTCATAGAACTGAAAAAAAGCTTCTGTAAGGAAAAAGACACTACCATTAAAACAAAATGCAGCCTACAGATTGGGAAAAGATCTTCACCAACCCCATATATGACAGAGGGCTAATATCCAAAATCTATAAAGAACTCAAGAAATTAAACTCCACCAAACCAAGTAACTCAATCAAAAAATGGGGAACATATCTAAAAACAGAATTCACAAAAGAGGACTCTAAAATGGCTGAGAGACACTTGAAGAAATGCTCAACATTCTTAATAATCAGAGAAATGCAACTCAAGATGACTCTGAGATTCTATCCTACTCCTGTCAGAATGGCTAAGATCAAAAACTCAAAAGACAGCACATGCTGGTGAGGCTGAGGAGAAAGGGGAACACTCCCACATTGCTGGTGGGAGTGTAAACTTGTACAACCACTATGGAAATCATTCTGGCGATATCTTAGAAAACATGGAATAACTCTACCTCAAGACCTAGCCACACCACTCCTGGGAATATATTCAAAACATTCCTCACCAACTTACAAGAACATCTCCTCAACTATGTTCATAGCAGCTTTATATGTAATAGCTAGAAACTGGAAACAACCCACAAGTCCTTCATCTGAAGAATGGATCAAATACTGTGGTACATTTACATAATGTAATACTACTCATCTATCAGAAACAAGGAAATCATGCAATTTGCAACTAAATGGATGGAACTAGAAAAGCTCATCATGAGGAGCTAACTCAGACTCAGAAAGATACACAGCATATATTCACTTATAACTGGATTTTAGCCATTATAGCATAGGATAACCATCCTACAATCAATAGACCCAAAAGAGCAGCAATAGGGACTTGATTACCTCTCAGTGGGACATCCCACACTAGTGGAACTGCCATGTATTTATTTTGTGAAAGAGGAAGCACTTGGACTTCATGTGACTAATGAACTGTGGGGGGGGGGGGCTGATACACGGAGACACCCCATACTGGAAGTATGGAAAGGGTAGGAGTTGGGATAGAAGGTGGGAGGGAGGGGATGGCAATGGAGACATATTGAAGTAATAAACAAATGTTAAAAAAAGAGTTGCAAATTTGAAAAAACAAAAATAATTTTACTTTACTGTCTTGAGAGCATTTCAGTCAAAAGACAGGAATATTCATTTTTAATTTGAGTTAGCTTTTTTAATTCCCAGTATAAAACAGTACACCTCTGTGTGTCTGAGTACTCAAAGCAAAATGCAATAGATTTCTAATACTTCTTTTTCTTCTCCATTTCACTTCTGGTCTCATCCACGTATTATAGATTCTCTCTCACAAGTATCCCAACTTTCACTCTAGTTCTGACTCTAGTATCATCTCCTGAGGTCAGGGGCTCAGTTTTTAATAACTCTACAGAATTCACCCTATTTCTCCTTATATAGCTTCTTTCTGGCAATGTTGGTGCAGATTTGTGCTTCCAGATCTTCAGTCCTGAAACAAATTTCTCACTATGAAAAAATCTGAGAATGGCTGACTATTCCCTCAGAATATAGTAGTTGTATTCAGTACTATGTAGTTGTGAATAAAGGAATCTTTGAACATTAGTTTTCATCACATTCTGTATACTTTCTACTTTCTAAACCAGAAATAAGATGGTCTACCATATTTATATTTTCACCATTATTTTTATTTTTCACATTCATTGAGAACCTAACAATAGTTTTATCCATGTTATATGTTAGTGTTGTTTGATGGTGACATCATTATGAATAGAAAGAATGAAAAATAAAGAATGAAATGTTAACTGATTTTAAAACACTTCCCTATTTTGTTGAGTTTACTTAATGTCACTAAGCCTACAACCATTAAAATGATCTCATTTCAGAATATTGCCATCAATGCAGAAAGAAAACTGTTAGTAGTTGTTACCTGGGCCCCTTCCTCTAGTTCCTGGCAATATATAATTTATCTTTCAATTCTGTGAATTTTTCCCTCTTGGACTTTAAATAAATCATTTCATGAACACTGTTTTCATGGTTCATCCAGGTTTGGACTTGAATACATGTTTCATTCCCTTTTTTAGCTAATTAACATGAAATGGAGACACTACATTTTGTTATGAATTCATCCATTAGTGAGTGGGGAGTGTCTGTTTGTAAATAATATTGCTGTGTACCTTCATATGCAAAGTTTTGATTTTAATACTCTTACATATATGACTGGGAGTGGAATTGTTAGACCATACATTAACTACAGATGGACCTTTTGAGCAATGATCAAACTTCTTTCAGAAGGATTACACTAGCATATATTCCTAGTAGCAACACATCCTTATTTCTTTAATCATACCCTTTCTAGTAGGTGGTAAAGTGAAATCTCAAAGGGAGATTAAGTCACTTTAATGATTAATGATATTGAGCATATGTGCCTGTGCTTGTGAGTCACTTGCATATATTCACTGGATAAATGTTTGTTCAGATCCTTTGTCCATATTGTAATTAGGTCATTCATCATTTCATTGTATATACCATAGTGTCTTTCAAAGCCTTTCTTCTTTCACTAGTCCACAAACTCCTGCCTGTGACTGTGCCTGAATTGTATATTATATAAGATAATCTTTCATGTATCAGGACAATCATAAACACTTTTGACAGTGTTTATGGCTACTCAAGTGGGTGTAGTAACAACTTGACTTTAATTTCAGAGGAGGTGAAATAATCTATCTGTAACTATCTATGTGACTTTGATTCAGTCACTTAACCTGCAAAACATTAATTTTCTTATCTGTTAAGCAGACTTAATGGAAATGTGCATTACAGCCTGACTCTTAGCAGAGAAAATGTGTTAAACTCATTCTTCTATGCACAGTAAACACATAGATTTGTTTAGCTCAGGTCCTCCAAGACATAGACAAAAGTGAAATTGGATAAACAACCTGCATATTATATGTACTGCAAAGAGTCATTTGTCTGGTTTGAAGCCTATGGCTTCTGCTACGCTGTCAATACTGGATCCACCCCAGGACTCCTCTCAGATACTCTGTTGTTACCCTCTGTCATGGAGATCCAGCAGCTTTGAATCTGCAGAAATGACCTCTACACACACTCCAGCAAATCATAGAAGGGGTAGATGTTGGGGTGGGCCCACACAAAGCCCTGGATCTGGGCCTAGGTGTTAGCTGAGTTGGTCAGCCCTCCAGCTCTATTGCACTCACACTGCCCAGTTCAGCTGTCCAACACTGCCCTGGCTAGCTCACCCAAGTTCTACAGCAGTACAGGAACAGTGCCAGTTCTCCTATCTTCAGGGCTGGCTCACCAGTGCCCATGCTACCAGAACCAGTGATATAATGCTACCCAGCCAAGGTATGAGTCTGCTCCCCTAAGTGCTGAAGCCAGTGAGGGGAAAGGCCAGCCCTGCACAGCTCTTTTAAATTAACATGGTCACAGGCGGCACCCCAGACCAGGTATGTCTGCATGCCCTTTGGTAGTAACACGGGCCTCGGACATCAACACAGAGCCTTGCTAGTGTAGACCCACAGATTCAGACATGAGCCTCAGCATTAGCACAGCCTGGGACTCCAGTATGGCCCCAAATGGCAGCACATGCTACTCACATCAAGCAGTTCCTCACTACCCTTGCGTCTCCAGTTCTGATTTTCCTTCATGGAGTTCAAACCATTCTGCTTTGTTCTCTCTCCCATCTCTCCACGTGTATATCATAGTGGACATGAGTGGCTGGTGGGCCTGGCAGTAGACAAGCCTCTCCATCAGCTATACTTTCAATAGCAGAAAGTAACGTGCTTTCAAGGCACATATACTGCATTATGAAAAATCAACATAATAATGCATTGCTAGCACTTTAATTACACCATTAGCAAATATGTGTTTTGTAATCCTACCTTTAAAACTAGAAAAGAGCTCCTTAGTGGCAGTTTGTTTCTCCATCTTCTTGATCAAGATATCCTGAAATAGCATGGTATATATGAACTATTCATTGAGTGCCTTAAGTAAATAAATTATTTACACCATGCCCCTGTACACATGCAAACCTCAAGGTTTTACATCATAATTCACTGTTCTCAAGCCTGGATTAGAAGTATATCAACAGATAAAATCACTAAGGTCATCTCTCAGTATGTCTTTCCAAGGCAAATTACCAACGTTTCACTATTTTTATGACATTATCTACCTTTTATTCCTAGGGATCAGGTTTAGAGATAGAAGCTGAAGGATGTCTGTAAAAAACCATGGTTACGAAGCTATTTCTATTGTGGTTGGTACAGTCTCAGATGATCTGCCAAGTTTTTGTTTTGTTGTCCTTAGTCACTTCCTACAAAGCTCCTTCACCTACAATGGGTTAATGGGTGCTCCATTAGTCTGAAGTCAAAGGGGCTTGATTTCACTGTGAAAGATTTGATTGTCACACCCCAGAAAGAAGTTCCATTCACATAAAAAAATGAAAAGTCACAAACAAACCCCAGCACTATCTTTAATCTCTTTGGAAATGTAGCAAAATGAAGGCAATCACTGACTTCTGAAGACAGCAGATCATCTTCTAGGAGCCAATCTTTATAGGCTGGTGTGTGTGTGTGTGTGTGTGTATGCATATATATGTGAATGTGTGCATAATAGAATATTGAAAAAATGATGAAGGCGTGTATGCACACATCATTTTTTCAAAAATCTATAAGTTGCAATAACATTTATTTTGCATTCTCTGATTATAGACTTTAAAACTAGCAATATTACAGTCACAGTGATTGTTTGGTGATATCTATATAATGTACTTCTTGATCCAGAAGACTGAGAATATAAAGCCACCCTCTTCTTTAAGTATCATTGTTTCAGTGAAATAGGTCAACCCAGTGAATAGAGAAATGCTGAGATAGAAGGGACTCAGGCAAATGCAAGCAAGTTCACCTTGAGAGCATATAAATGATTGTATTATTCTAGATAAAATCCATTTGCTTACCTGATATTGCCATTTTTCTCTAAATCATTGCATTGTTCACAGCTCACTAATCATCATCAATGCATCATTATCTACAAATAATGGGAGCAAATATAGTCATTGTAATTTCAAGGATCACACTAATTCAGCATTCACATTTTCTGTGATTGTGTCACTAATAATAAGAAGTGTAGTCTTGGGTTGCTTTTCATAATTATGATCTCCTTTAATTGAAATGATTCCTTAAAATAAACAATGTGCTTATTGTTGTTCAGCATGTCACCTTGTCATTTTACATAAGCAAATAAAAGTCACACTGGTGTAAAAATATCTTTTTTACTTTTCAGGAACAGAAAAGCCTCAAATAGCTAATATTTTAGATCTCTCCAAATATTGTAATTGATTTAAACAGTATGTACACAAAAAAGAGAGATTGTTCCAAACAAGACAAAATTGAGTATTAGAATTAATGTAATAAAATACTGATAATAAGTTTGTTACCCAGTTAAGGTACTGGGTACCTTAACTTTAAAATCTAGAAAATTAGGAACAAGCTTTACGGTAGCCTAGGTAGATATATTCTATTTTCAAAAGCAAAATAAAATAAACTTGATGCTATGTATTTGTGTTGAAAAAAATAACAGATTAGTTTCCAGCTTCTTCATAGGAATGTTTATTTGGAATACTATAATGCAAACATGAGTTCTATTAAAATATATGACATTTCCATTAAATGTCTTTGTATATCTGTGATACAGAAAAATGTCAAAACATGTTAAAAACAATATAGAAGTCCTCTCAAAAGCTGGAATATAGTTATTGCTTTATGGTAATGATCTCATGTCAAGAAAATGTCTACTAGGAAAGTGACTATACAAAAAACATGGATTCACAAAAATGTCAATTACATTGTCGGCTACAATTAAGCTCTGTTGAAAAAAAATGAATGGTTTTACAACAAATGAGTACTTCAATTCTGGCAGAGTAATTTCAAAAATATTATTTGTCTACTATAATTCTAAAATCTGAGTGAAAATTGAAAAATTTAATTATGAAATTATAGGTGAAAAACACTAAATTTTTATAGGTTTATATTGGTGTTATCATGTTTTAAATAGGCCAAAAAGATTATGCAGTGAAATCTATAGACCAAATAAATTTGATACAGTCAATGAAAATAATGCCTCTGTATTTTTTTCATAAAGCATACCCCCTGCCTCTGATTATATGCACTGTGCAAAACAGAGAAAATAAAGTCAATTAAAAATAAATTTGTTTATAATTTAGAGTAGGAAAAACATAAAATGCATATTGAGGTTGTTTTTAGGCTTAGTTGAGTCTGATAACCTAGGATTATCTATTTGTAAAATATACAAGTGGAAGCAATGACTGCTGCATACTCACACCTGTTAAGAGGAGTGCTTTGGGCATCACTGTCCTTTGAAAATTATAGATAGTGATGTTTAACTTGTAACATCATATTTTCCATGAAATGGTTGAAGTTTCCAGTGCCTTATTGAAGTGTGTCTCTGGATATTTGAGGTACTATTATCTTTGACACAATTTACTCTCAACTCATCTGCTCATACTGGCTTTGTTGGATGTGAGTGTAGGGAAACCTCCCACATCTTGTGAGATCCTAGTATGAATCATCACTAACACTGCAGCAAATATCTAAAGGCCACTACAAGTTTATAGTTAGCTATAAAATGTTCTATTGAATGTAGAATTTTAGCACTTTCTCATGTCCGTCTCATACTAAAGTAATAATCGCACCATTGGGCTGTTTTATGAGGCATTTGTTCACCTCCAGAGTAGACAAACTAAAAGAATAAAGGTTAAAAATTTCATCATGATAGTAGAACAGGGTATTTGCTCAGGGAAGGCTACTGAAGAATACATGATAGAGTGTTTTGTATACAAATATATTTTGCCTATGCTCAATTGGCTACTAAGTTAAAAGTAAATGTAAAATCAAAATACAACTCATATTTCCCCAAAACCACACCAGAAAGGAGCAATAGAAAAAAATTTCAGTTAAAAATAAATTCAAGGAGATCCAAGATGGTGTCTACCATAGAGCAGTGCATCTGAATAGTACGTGAATGAGATTAGTCACTGTGGAGTGAATGTGAGGTCCCCTAGCCAACTGTGAAACACAGAGAGTGTCTGAATTCCTGCGGCAAACACTGAGACTGGTCACCAGGTAAAACAACTCACACAGTTCCCGGGAACAACCCCCTGAGATCAGCCAGCTCTGGACACTGGTCTGGAGAGGAGCGCCAGCTAGAGCAGATCTAGCCCAGGAGCGGATCCAGCACAAGGCTCCAGCCACAGATTAGCAGATACGCCTTTCTGACGGATATCCAGCCTGCATGCAGACCTGTATACCCAAGAGAGAAAAACAGCCGCACCACAAGAGCAAAGGTAAGTGAGATTTTTTTTTTTTTTTTTGGAGTTTCCAACATGTCCGCACAGTGTTCAATGGAGCAGAGAGGCAGAGAACTAACCCAGTAACAGAGAAGCAATTAGGAGCCAAGACTGACTGCAAACAGAGCCCGCGACTGTGTGTTCTCCACAAATACTGGGGTGAGTCACTCACCCTAGCACCTAAGCATCTGAGGCAGCCACCAACAGGCACACTGAGGCCAGCACCCATCTTGGGTGGAACTCCCTACCTGCATGGTCAGCCTAGCTGCGGAGCTAGAACCACTGTGTCAGTGATAGGAGAACACAGGCCTAACCACAGCTCTATCTGCCTTTCTGAGGAGACCTGCTAGCTCCCAGGTCCTCAGAGGACAGCCTCTCCCCACTCCAATCCCCTCTATATTGGTCCAATTGGATCACAAGCAGTTGAGGAGAGCAGCAGCCACTCTCCTCTCCTAGAGCCAGTCTATTACAGGAACCTGCCCAAAATCTGGAGGTAAAACACCAGGATTTCAGGATCAGACAACCCCCAGGGCAGGGAGTTTTCCTGAGCACCAAGGACAACTGACAAAAGAAACAAACAGACAACACCAGGGTCAATCAGATGACAAAAGGTTAGCACAAGAACATGGTAAAAAAAAAAAACAATTAGGATGTCTCCAGATCCTAGCAATAATGCTACTGACAACTCTGGACATCGTAAAATGATTGAAACAAAGGAAAGTGACCTTAATCCTGCGCTTATATTATTAATAGAAGGCCTAAGGGAGGAAATCAAATATCTCAGAGAACAACACCAAAATACTGCAAAGGAGGTGATGGAAATGAATAAAGGAATTGAAGAATGAAAAGGGAAGTTGAAGCAATGAAGAAAATCCAATCCGAGACATCCATACAACTGGAAACACTTTAAAAAAGAATTGGAACTACAGACACTAGCATCACCAACAGAATACAAGTGATGGAAGAAAGAATTTCAGGCTCAGAAGATAAAACTGAAGAAATTGATACATCTGTCGAAGAAAATGCCAAATCTAAAAATTCCTGACACAAAACCTTCAGGAAATCAAGGACACAATGAAAAGACAAAATGTCAGAAAAATAGGAATAGAAGAAAGAGAAGAGTCCCACCTCCATGGACTACAAAATATCTTCAACAAAATCATTGAAGAGAATTTCCCAAATCTAAAAAAAAAAAAAAGATGCCTATAACTGTACAAGAAACTTACAGAACTGCAAATACATTAGACCAGAAAATAAAATCTTCCCAGCACATAATAATCAAAACACTAAATGTACAGAACAAAGAAGGGACATTAAAAGCTGCTAAGGAAAAGGAACAAGTAACATATAATGGCAAATCAGAATCACACCTGACTTTCCTTCAGAGACTCTAAAAGACAGAAGGGCCTGGACAGAAATCTTGCAGACCCTAAAAAACCACAAATGCCAGGCCAGACCACTATTACCTACAAAATTGTCAATCAACATAGATGGAGAAAACAAGATATTCCACGACCAAGCTAAATTCAAACAATATCTAGACACAAATCCAGCTCTACAGAAGATGTTGGAAGGAAAACTTCAACACAAAGAGGTTAACTACACAAACAAAAAAGCACAGGAAGCAAATAGAATGCCTGCAGCAAAACCAAAAGAAGAGAAGCTAACTCACACACTATTTCCATCAACATCGAGATGGAAGGAAGTAACAATCACTGGTCATTAACATCTCTCAACATCAATGGACTCAATTCCACAATAGAAAGGCACAGGCTAGCAGAATGGATGTGAAAAGAGAATCCCACATTCTGCTGCTTACAAGAAAAACACCTCAGCAAAAAAGTTAGGCATTATCTCCAAGTAAAGGGCTGGAAAAAGATGTTCCAAGCAAATGGACCCAAGAAAAAAACTGGAGTGGCAATTCTAGTATGCATCAAATTGGACTCTCAACCAACATTAATCAAAAGAGATGGGGAGGGACACGACAGACTCATCAAAGGAAAAATCCAGCAAGATGAAATCTCAACACTGAACATCTATGCCCCAAATGTAAGACCAACCACATTCATTAAAGAAACACTACTGAAGCTCAAATCCCACATTGAACCTCACACATTAATAGTGGGAGACTTCAACACACCACTCTCACCATTGGACAGATCAACGATGCAGAAACCAAACAGAGAAATATTGAACCTCACAGATGTCATAAATCAAATGGACCTAATTGATATATACAGAACATTTCACCCAAAAACAAAAGAATACACTTTCTTTTCGGCACCTCATGGAACCTTCTCCAAAATCGACCATATCATTGGTCACAAAGCAAGCCTCAACAGATACAGGAAAATTAAAATTACCCCTTGTAACTTATCAGATCATTATAGAATAAAGCTAGTCTTCAACAATAACAAAAACAACAGAGAACCTGCAAAAACATGGAAACTGAATAACTCTCTCCTCAATGACCTCTGGATCAGGGAAGAAATAAAAAAAGAAATTAAAGTCTTCTTAGAACTCAATGAAAATGAAGGCACAACATACCCAAACTTAGGGGACACATTGAAAGCAGTGCTAAGAGGAAAGTTTATAGCACTAAGTGCCTTCAAAAAGAAACTGGAGAGTTCCCATACTAGCCACCTAAAAGCACACCTGAAGGAGCTAGAACTAAAAGAAGCAAATGCTCCCAGGAGGAGCATAGGAGAAGAAATTATCAAATTCAGGGCAGAAATCAACAACTTAGAAACAAAAAGAACAATACAAAGAATAGACAAAACAAAGAGTTGGTTCTTTGAGAAAATCAACAAAATAGACAAGCCCTTAGCTAATCTAATGGAAAGGCAGAGGGAAAATACCCAAATCAACAAAATCAGAAATGAAAAGGGGGAAATAACAACAGGCATTGAGGAAATCCAAAGAATCATTAGGTCCTACTTCAAAAACTTGTACTCCTCAAAATGGGAAAATCTAAATGAAATGGACAATTTTCTTGATAGATTCCACCTACCAAGGTTAAACCAAGAACAGGTAAACAAATTGAACAGTCCTATATCCCTTAAGGAAATAGAAGAAGTCATTAGACGTCTTCCAAAAAAAAAAAAAAAAAAAAAAAAGCCTAGGCCCAGATGGTTTCAGCACAGAATTCTACCATTCAAAGAAGAGCTAACACCAATATTCTTCAAACTCTTCCACAACATAGAAACAGAAGGAATACAGCCAAATACATTCTTTGAGGCTACAGTCACCCTGATACCTCAATCTAACAAAGACCCAATGGAGAAAGAAAATTTCAGACCAATTTCCCTTATGAACATGGATGCAAAGATACTTAATAAAATACTTGCAAACCGGATCCAAGATCACCTCAAAAGTATTTTACACCATGATCAAGTTGGCTTCATCCCAGGGATGCAGGGGTGGTTCAACAATAAAAAATCTATCAATGTAATACACCACATAAACAAGCTGAAAGAAAAGAACCACATGATCATCTCATTGAATGCTGAAAAAGGTTTTGACAAAATACAGCACCCCTTCATGTTAAAAGTCTTAGAGAGATCAGGCATATAAGGACCATACTTAAACATAATGAAAACAATTTACAACAAGCCAATAGCCAACATCAAACTAAATGAAGAGAAACTTAAAGCATGTCCTCTGCAATCAGGGACAAGGCAAGGCTGCCCACTCTCTCCATATCTCTTCAACATAGTACTTCAAGTTTTAACTAGAGCAATAAGACAACCAAAGGAGATCAAGGGGATACAATTTGAAAAGGAAGAAGTCAAAATATCCCTATTTGCAGATGATATGATAGTATATATAAGTGACCCAAAAAATTCCACCAGAGAACTCCTACAGCTGATAAACTCCTTCAGCAAGGTGGCTGGATACAAAATCAATTCAAAAAAATCAGTAGCCCTTCTTTACACCAAAGATAATTGGGCTGAGAAAGAAGTAAAGGAATCAACACCCTTCACAATAGCCACAAAAAATATAAAATACATGCGGGTAGCTCTAACCAAGCAAGTGAAAGACCTGTATGATAAGAACTTCAAGTCCCTGAAGAAAGAAATTGAAGATATCAGAAGATGGACAGATCTCCCTTGCTCATGGACAGGTAAGATCAACAGAATAAAAATGGCCATCTTACCAAAAGCAATATACAGATTCATTGCGATGCCTATCCAAATGCCAACTCAATTTTTTACAGATGTGGAAAAAACAAAAGACCCAGAATAGCTAAATCAATCATGTACAATAAAATAACATGTGGAGATACCACCATCCCGGTTTTCAAACTGTACTACAGGGCAATAGTAATAAAAACAGCATGGTACTGGTATAGAAACAGATCAGTTGACCAATGGAATCGAATCTAAGATCAAGAAATAAACCCACATACCTATGGTCACTTAATTTTTGACAAAGAAGCCAAAAACATACAATGGAAAAAAGGAAGCATCTTCAACAAATGGTGGTGGTCTAACTGGATGTGAACATGTAGAAGAATGCAAATAGATCCAAACTTATCACCCTGTACAGAACTTAAATCTAAGTGGATCAAGAACCCCACGATAAATCTGGGAACACTAACATTAATAGAAGAGAAAGTGGGGGAAAGCCTTGAACTCATTGGCACTGGTAGCAGCTTCCTGAATAGAACACCAATAGCTCAGGCACTAAAACAAACAATCAATAAATGGGACCTTATAAAATCGAAAAGCTTCTGTAAGGCAAAGAACACTGTCCTTAAAACAAAACAGCAGCCTACAGACTGAGAGAGGATCTTCATCAACCCAATGTCTGACAGAGGGCTAATATCCAAAATATATAAAGAACTGAAGAAATTAAACACCAAAAAATCAAATAACCCCATCAATAAATGGGGTACAGAGCTAAACCGAGAATTCACAGAAGAGGAATCTCTAAAGGCCAAGAGGCATTTGAGGAAATGTTTAACATCTTTGGTCATCAGGGAAATGCAACTTAAAACAACTCTGAGATTCCATCACACACCTGTCAGAATGGCTAAGATCAAAACTCAAATGATATCACCTGCTGGGGAGGATGTGGAGAAAGGGAAACACTCCCCCATTGCTGGTGAGCCTGCAAAGTTGTGCAACCATTTTGGAAATCAATCTGGAGATATCTTAGAAAATCGGGAATAAATCTACCTCAAGACCCAGCCATACCCTTCTTAGGCATATATTCAGAAGATTTGAAAAGAAACCATAAGCACATTGCCTCAACAATGTTCATAGCAGCTTTATTTGTAATAGCCAGAAACTGGAAACAACCTAGATGTCCTTCAACTGAAGAACGGATAAAAAAAACTATGGTACATTTACACAATGGAATAGTACACAGCTATCAGAAATAAGGAAATCATGCAATTCGAAACCAAATGCATAGAGCTAGAAAAGCTCATCCTAACTGAGCTGATGTAGTCCTAGAAAAATAAACATGGTATGTATTCCCTTATAAATGGATATTAACCATACATCACAGGATAGCTATCCTACAACCCACACACCCAAATAGATAGGAACCTAGCATATTTTTCCTAGGAAAAATTTTACCCACCAGTGAGTCATGGAATCTGCTACAGGTTTGTGGAACAACATATCCTAGATGGTGTGCCTTATCAAGCTCCAGTTCAAGTGGAAGCTCTTGGCCCTCACATGATGCAAGATCTGAGGGAGTATGATATGGTAGGGCCCACCTCATCTGAGGAGAAGGAGAGTACCATGTAGAGGAAAAAGGAGGGAGGAAGGAAGGGAGGGAGGGAGGGAGGGAGGGAAGAAGAGAAGGAAGGAGGGAGGAAAGGAGAGAGGAAGGGAAGAGCCAGGTAAGGAGGAGGGGGAAACTATGTTCTAGTAGTAAATAATACTTTTTTAAGACAAGATTTAAAAAGCTTAAAATATATAATAAAAATACAATATAAAAATTTCAAACTATAATTTACCAAAGGTATACTTGCCTTACTGACATGAAAGGAAAATGTCCTTAATTTCAGATTAGAATGTTAGACTACCTTGACTTAAAAGGGACTAAATTTTTCCAGACATTACATCAAGTTAAAAATATGCCTTGCCAAGAAAAACCCCTTGCTTCAACTGTAGGCAGAATGCTGTCCAAAAAGTACAAAACTTGGAAGCAGGTAAGTCGATAGCCTAGCTCTGCCAAGACAGGGTAGGCAAGTCCTTCATAATTCCTCCTCTACAATCAATGCCTGTCAGAGAAACGGGGCCAAATGGCTGTAATGTATGGAGAGAAAATGGGAACTGTCCAGGCAGCCACTGGTATGTCATTTCTTAGTTTTGGAAGCTGTGGTCCCTGCGCTTCCTATATAATCAGATATATTTATCCCTCTCAGGTCTCAGAGGTAGTTGAAGAACAGATAGCTAGAGTCTCGTTGTTAAATTTTGAGTTGTTTAGGAATCAAGAGGGTGTTCTGGATCTAAGAAGATGTTTTTAAAATTGTGATGCAAGTTAGGATGAAAGCTGAGTTAGATACAGAACTTTAAACTCATGGAGATGGTTAGATAGTAGAATGCTAAAGTCAGGTGCCAAATACATATGGACTGGACATTGGGAATGTATGCTAAGCCATATAACTTTCATAATTGTGGCCTATTTATTTCTGTTGTTTTGTATTGTATTTATAGTTATAAGAGAAATAACCATTTGTTGGACTGAAAGGGGCTGCTGTTTTGGGGAAAAGATATACTTTAAACTTAAAAAAAAAGAGGGAAGAGGATGGGGGGTTGAGGGGGAAGAGGGTGGGAGTGTGGGACTGGAAGGGGGAGTAGGGATGGGATTGTGATTGAGATGTAACTTGAAGAAAGAAAAAATACATTATAAAAATAAATAAATAAATAAATAAATTCAAGTTACCAATACTTGGCTGATCTGTAAATAGTAACATGCACCAGATTGAATGCCATTAGTGGACTGATCTCACTCTCTGAGCTTTTCTTAGGCCATGTGGTTGTTAGGCTAAGATCTCCACAAACTATGTGACATGCTAAATCTAATATTCTGCTCAAATTTCATATGAATTCACCTCTTTGGTACAACTTTCTCAACACTACACTGAAATCTGTGGGTAAGTATGACAAACTAACAGTGCTAATATGACTCATAATATATTTTGAAATCCATAGTTCATTATAAAATTATTTGGAAAGTGAAAATTTTCAGAATGAAATAGTAAACCAAGTAAAAGTGTATATACACTCTTAACCCAATTTTAATTGCTAATAACTTACTGTCATGCAACTCTAAAACACCAGCATCCAATGTCACTATTAACTATATTCTACAGTGTTTGAACCTAGAAAAAGTTTTCCCAAGAATCCTTTTCTTCTTATCAGAAACTAATCTAGAATATCACATTATATTTAGCTTAATTACCTTTTGAACAAATGAAATGGGGCATATCTGAATTATTTAGTTGTAAAATATATTAATTTTCCTGCATTATTTTACATCTTCACAACTGAATCTGTAGACAGGAGAAAATGTCAATAGAATATGAATGCTATAATGTATGATATCCAACTTATGCATGAGCAACCTTAGGCATAAGAAAAAGTCAAGAAATACATGGAGAAATTCCATGGATGTATTGTATCAGTTAAAAAAAAATCCATGTCCTTTCTTACAGAACAAATTGGTACATTTCGTTACCTCCTTAAG
>CAJQZJ010032546.1:5552764-5571489 GCA_907164525.1 Lophiomys imhausi
GAAGATGGAATATGGCTTCCTAGGGCTTGATTGCTGCTCCAAGGCAATAGTGTTCAGACATTTGATTACTCTTTAGAGCTTAGCCTTAAAGTGCAAAATTCTCAGTTTCATTACTTTTAATTCCCATCTCACATTCCCTCACTGCTAGGTCTTTTAATATAGGCACCTCACAGCCTTTTCTTCAAAGCAGCAGGCATTTAATAGCACTATTTCCCTATAAATCATAAATCTGACTTCAGAACTAACAAAACCTATATGTTTTGTTTCATTTTGTTTATCTTACTCAATTTCATTTCCTTCTATCTCTTCACTCACATATAAATTGGGTTCTTTAGGAATATTTAAATAAAATAAAAATAAAAGCAAAACAAACAACACTAACTACAATAAGTAAAGAACACACCAGAACTGGAGAGATGACTAAGTCAATAAAGTGTGTGTTATACAAGTTTCAGAACCCAAGTTTGGATGGCCAGCACCCAAGTAGACAGCCAGTTTCAATGACCATGATGGACCTGTAATTATGGTGCCTGTGAGTTAGAGAAAAGCAGATTCCTTGAGGACACTGGTAAACCAGCTTCAGTGAATGAATGAGTTGTAAGTTTACGGAGAAATCCTATCATTTGTCTCAAAAGTAATGTGGAGAAAGGTAAATATGGAAGGTGGGAGGGTGTTAAAGGAGAACAGCAGAACACGGGATTTGATATGGGAAATAGAAAAAGTAGAGTCTCTTTAGAGAGTGGAGAGGTGGGTAAAATAACAAAACAATATCAGAAAGAGTCAAAAACTTCAAATGATTATCTATTTAGAAAACTTATGTGTAATTCTGCATTATCTATAATCTATCAATCATCTATATTTTCATCTATTATCTATCTATCATCTATCTATCTATCTATCTATCTATCTATCTATCTATCTATCTATCTATATCTTTTAATGAACATTTCCCATTTCTGTTTACAGTGATCCCTCCACCTCCCCAAGAATCAAAAACCACCTAACTAAAACCTGATATATGAAGACATCTTTTCGATTGTTCACAGGGGTTGTCCAGAAGATTTATAAAACATACCACTTACTGCTATTGCACTTAGTTACCTCCCACTTATAGAGGTAGAAGTTAGTCCCTATTTCTGAAGACAGCATGTACTTTGGAAATAGGGCCCAGAGACCCTTGAGGTAGAACTTACTTGAGTGCCTCCTCCCCAAAGACTAGTGTTTATGATAATAGAAGAAGCATTTCAAGCATACAAAGGAGGTAAGCAAACAGGTTGTTCTTGGCTATGATGCCTATGAACCACATCAATAACCAGAATGCCATATAACACTAAGTGCTCAGTAATGGCACACATACTTTGGAAATAACCAACAGTTCTCTAATTGTACTCAAGACCCACTCAAGAAGACAGAAGTCATATCTTGTCCTGGAAACCTACTTAACTACTAAGTACTTGAGAAGTCATGGTAACTGGAGGAGAAGCTACAACCATAACTTTACATAATCCCTAAAAACATCCCTAATGAAATAAACATATGTGGACAATGTTTATTTGTCTTTATACTCAAAAATAAGTGTATTCTTTACCCATCATCAAAGAAACTTCATTTTGGAACATAATGAAAGTAGTATAGAAAACCACAATCAGTCAAAATACAAAGTTGTAGAACCCAGTACCAATGGATACATGTACAAAAAAAAAAACACACAAAAAGAGCAGCTATAGTTCAGGGATTGTAAAAGCTAGAATATTGGAGAGTATACAGTGAGGTTGTGTCACCTAGTACCATCACAAGCTACATCCATAAAGCCTCACTGACATGGCTGATCAAATATGAGCTGAACAAGGATAACATTGATGGACATGCCAAAGTAGACAGAGGAATGCTCATGAGGACTCAATGCTACACAGAAAACTATTATGTCAGAGTTGTTTGGGATCAATTGAGAAAATGCCTCTATTACCTTGACCTAAAGGGAAATCTGTCAGGAATTTTCTTAATTAGTGGTTTATATGGGATGACCCATCCCACTGTGAGTATTACCATTCCTGGGCAAGTGGTCCTGGGTACCTAAGAAAGTATATTAAGTAAGTTTGTAGTCACCATTGCTCCAAGCCTTCTGCTTTGGTTCCAGATTCCAGGTTCCTATGTTGAGTTCTTCTTGCCCTGACTTTTTTTAGTGATGGTGTATGATCTGAGAGTTGAAAGATGAAATAAAGTCTTTCCACCCCAAGCTGTGTTTGTTCATGGTATTTTACCACAACAATGGAAACCATAAGACATACACTGCAGAGTCAAGAGTGAACCACAACATAAAGTTCCAGTTCTGTCAGGGCAGAGTCATTCATTGTAACAAAGTGACCTCTCTTTGACAGTGAGAAAGGACTCTGAATGTATTGAAAAAAGAAAAGAAAAGAAAAGCTAGGAACTGAAGATATAGTCCTCCTCAGGGAAGAGCAAATGGTTTAGTTGTATAGTATGAAATATTTAGCCCTGTAACCAAGCATACAAGTAACATTAAGCATACTGAGCACATTGTGTGTGTGTGTGTGTGTGTGTGTGTGTGTGTGTGTGTAAAACAATTAATGAAAAAGATGCTTTGAATTTGAAAAAGAGCCAGAAGGTATTTATGGGAGGGTTTAGATGGAGGAAAGGGAAGCAGGAAATGACATAATTAAACTAATCTCAAAAAGAAATTCTAATTCAGTATTTTTCTAAGAGTGAAAAGAATTGTCTAGAAAGATATTTTTACCAATACTACAAATACAAAAATGATTTAAATACTAATACAAATATACATACTTTAATTTTTTTAAATTTTCTGCCATGTTTCCTATTATAAAGTAAATTCTTCTCCACACTGTAAAAAACAGGAGGCTATTTTCTATATTTTTGTTTTCTCTGTTTGGGAGACTTCATCAAAGGATACAATCTATGTCTATTGAGTTGTTCCTGCTCCTCAAACCCTTATTCTAATTTTTCTTATTTTGGTTTTCACCTTATGCATAATTGAAAAATAAATTCTATAAATGTTTTATTGTGCTATGTATAAACTTTTGATAATATTCACCAAAATGAATTTCTGTAAGTCCACATAGCTTTCCTGTATGAGGGATGAGGGCAAGTGAGATTTATTTCCTTAACAAATGCTGACTAGACATTAGCAGCCATAGTCACATTGGTGTACATTGACATTCCAGAATTCACACATTTTGCTGAAACTCTTTCCTTGACCAACACCTCCCATTTCTTCCTGGCAAATATAGTTCTGCTACTTTCTGGTTCTATAATTTCACATGTTTTTGATCCTGCATAAAAGAAGACTATTATGGTATTTATCATTCTTGGTTATTTCACTCTGCCCAATGTCTTCTAGGGTCATCTATGCTTTCATAGATATTTTCTGGTCAAAGTTAAATATTATATAATCACATATATGAATAAATACTCTCAGATGTTTAGTTATATGTCTATATATAATAAAATAACTTACAATTTCCTAAAGACTTAATTTATTTGAATATATACTCAGAGTAGAAAAGCTGGTTATTAAAGCAGTTTATTTTCTTTTTTTTTTTCTATTTTTACTATTGAGAAATATTCCTAGTTTGCTGGCTGTGAACTTATAATCTTCTTGCTTAAGCTTCCCAAGAGCTGAGATTACAGGTGCATGCTTCCATAGCCACTTAGTTCCATCTTTTGTGTTTCAATAAATCTATTAGTATCTCTCATAATGACTACAAAATGTTACTTTCCATAAGTAGTGCACAAATATCCCTTTTCTGTAGGTTTATCATCATTTAAAAAAATAGCTATTCTATTTTGTTTGCTTGATACTAAGGAGTGACTATAGCACCTTGCACATGGCATTTGTGTGTTCTACTGAGAAAATACCTCAGCTTTGACAATACCCTATGACACATGTGAAGAGAGCTAGATATTCATATGCAGAGAAATAAAATTGAGCCTTTATTTTATATAATATAGGAAGACAACTCAAATTATTAAAATGTTACTCATAAAATTTAAACTCTTAAAATTCCTTGAAAAAAGCAGAAAGAGCCTTCTTGACATATATTTGGCTAATATGTCATATGTCTAAAAGCAAAGGGGACAAAAACTTTGCATCAAACTAAAAATCTTCCATGGAAAACAATCTTTAGAATAAATTAACACACCACAGAAGTCATGAAAATCAAGTATACGATAAAGAATATATAATTCATTCTACCAATAATAATATGCATTATAGGGGAAATCCAAGATGGCGGCAGATGGCATGGACACATTTTAAGCACAAAGAAAATAGCTACAACACCGCAGAAAGATAAACAAGCTGAGCAACAACCCAAGAAGTGTGAACCCATAGGGTTTTACCTGGCGAACCCAGGGACTAGTGGGATCCCTGGGTGGGACTCCCAGACACTCAAGGAAACAGACCTACTAGCTGCGGAGCAGAGAACTGGCGCCCGGAGCAGAAGCCCAGGGCATGGAACAGACACCAGCGGCATGGGGCAGCAGCACAGGGCCCTGAGCAGAGGCCAGGGGTACAGAGCAGAGGTGGGCATGGAGCCCAGCACAGAAGAGCAGCCGGCACAGAGCCTGCCATGGAAGCAGGCACAAGCCACTCAAATACCCAATGACTAGCTCTGAACCCCAGACAGGGATACTCATCAGCCTCCAGAGCACCCACCTTTCATTCTGGCATTCCATACAGGAGAACTGCAGCATCACCAAAATTTATCTCCAGTGGAGTGGCAGTCTGGGACACACAAACATATCTGGGCTTACCCAGAAAGGTGTTGGACATACAGTTCACTCTACTTGGATATACAGGTCCCTCTAAGATTGCACCCAGACAGGGTAGAGGGCCACTCTTCCTGCACCAGTACAGTGTCCTGCAGGTCTGAACACTGCAGGGTCTTGGGAAGCAGCTCTAACTGACAGATAGAGGTACCTCCTGGCTACCTGAGCACCCAGCATTCACACGGTTACTGCAACGCCATAAAGAGGACCGGCAATGCCACTAAATAGCAAGATCAGAGCGGGCTGAAAGGCAGGTGTTCAAATTATAAGGCTGCAGAACTCCACTGAGTACAAGTCCAGCAGACAGGCTGTGGTGTTCATATTAGAGCTAGTGCACCTTGCCCCTTCTCAAAGTGTGTTCAGCATCTACAGCTCCTGCATAGGAGCAGCGAGTTCTTAGCCTTTGTGAACTACCTCAGTGATACAGACTACAAGGGCTTACTGCTTAGGGCCAAGAGGAACAGAGGTGTCCTGGGACCACCTAGAAGAAGCCACCTGGGGAGATCACGACCACAGACCTGACCCTCGGATCAGACACATGAGCAGGAGGAGGTCTGTGGCTCTTGTCTACAATTTCAGTGAGGTTAACATAGCAAGCCCTGAACATCCCACCACCGCTGAAACACATGAAAATGATGATGAATTTATATTTAAGAAAATGGTGGCATCCTTACAAGAAGAAATTAAATCCATGAAAATCCTCAATTATAGAAATTAAAGCAATGTAGAATACCAGTTGAGACCCCAAAGTCAACACAGCCCAACATGAATAGGAAAGAGACAAAGCAATGAAAAATTTCAAATATTTGAAAGATTTTCAAAGACAAGCAAATTGGAACAGGAAATGTATAAAGCAACAAAAAATGGTTCAAGACTTGAAATTGGAAGTGGGAGCAATAAAGAAAACACAAGCAGAGATAATCCTGGAGGTGGGAAATCAAGGGAGGAGAACAGGAACTACAAACATGAGTATCAAAAATAGGATACAAGAGATGGAAGACAGAATCTCAGGCGTGGAATGTGCGATTGACGAAATCAGTACAACAACCAAATAAAATGAGAAATCTTAAAAAGTTCTCCCCCATAACATCCAAGTAATCAAGGACTCAATGAAAAGACAGAACCTAAGAATTATGGGCATAGAGAAAAAAAAACACTCCCGACTCCAAGGCACAGGAAACATCTTCAACAAAATCATAAAAGAAAATTTCCCAAACCTAAAGAAAGAGATGCTGGTAAAATTCCAAGAGGCATACAGAACATCAAACAGATTAGACCAGAAAAGAAACTCATCTTGCCACATAATTGAAACTCCAAATATTCAGAGCAAAAAAAAAAAAAAAAAAAAAGAATATTAAAAGCAGTAAGAGAACAAGATCAAGTGACATATAATAGCAGACCCATCAGAATTACACCTGACTTCTCCTCAGAAACTTTAAAAGCCAGAAGGGCCTGGGCTGACATCCTAAAAGCCCTAAGAGAACATAGGTGCCCAGCCAGACTACTACACCCAGCAAAACTCTATCACCATATATGGAGAAAGCAAGATACTCCATGACAAAATCAAATTTAAACAGTATCTACCCACAAATCCAGCCCTACAGAAAATCCTAGAAGGAAAATTTCAACCCAGAGAAGATAACTACACCCAAGTAAATAGAGGGAGCAAAAAACACCACTGCAGATAAGCCAAAAGAAACACACAACCACCACCTACATCAAAATAACAGGAAATAACATTTGGTCATTAATATCCATCAACATCAATGTACTCAACTGTGCAATAAAAAGAAACAAGCTTACAGAATGGATCCGTAAACAAGACCATTCACTTTGCTGCATACAAGAAACACATCTCACTAACAAAGATAGATGCTACCTCAGAGTAAAGGGATGAGAAAACGTTTTCCAAGCAAAGAGTCCCAGGAAGCAAGCTGGAGTAGCCATCCTAATATCAAATAAAATAGACTTTCAACTGAAGTTAATCAAAAAAGATAGGGAAGGGCACTACATACTCATTAAAGGAAAAATTCATCAAGATGACATCTCAATACTGAATATCTATGCCCCAAATACAAGGGAACCCACATTTGTAAAAGAAAGTCTTCTAAAACTTAAACCACACATCGATCCCCACACATTAGTAGTGGGAGACTTCAACAGCCCACTCACAACAATGGATAGGTCATTGAGACAGAAAGCAAACAAAGAAATAATGAGTCTAACAGAGGTCATGAACCAAATGAACCTAACAGATACCTACAGAACATTTCACCCAAACACAAAAGAATACACCTTCTTTTCAGCACTGCATGGAACCTTCTCCAAAATTGAACATATAGTCAGACATAAAGCATGCCTCAACAGATACAATAAAATTGAAATAAATATGTCAAAATAAAATTAAAATGGAAATCAGTCTGGCGATATCTTAGAAAACTTGGAATAGCCCTACTTTAAGACCCAGCGATACCAGTTCTGGGTATCCACCCAAATGATTCCTCACCAAACCACAAGGACATACCCTCATCTATGTTCATAGCAGCCTTATTTGCAATAACTAGAAACTGGAAACAACACAGATGTCCCTCAACTGACAAATGGATTTTAAAAAATTGTGGTACATTTACACAATGGAATCCTACTCAGCTATCAGAAACAATGAAATCATGCAATTCAGAGTCAAATGGATAGAACTAGAAAAGCTCGTCCTGAGTGAGCTAACTCAGACTCAGAAAGATGCACATGGCATCCACTCATTTATAATTGGATTTTAGCAATATAGTACAGGATAACTATCCTACAACCAACACACCAAAAGGATCAGGAACATAGACTTTGTTACCTATTTTTTTTAATAATTTATTTTTTATTTCTTCAAGTTCCATCTCAATCACAATCCCCTCCCTACTCCCCCCTCCAGTCCCACCCTTCTACTCCTCCCCCTCAACCCCCCCATCCTCTTCCCTTCTTTTTTTTTTTTTTTTTTTTTTTAGTTTAAGGTATTTCTTTTTTCCCCCCAACAGCTCTCCCTTTCAGTCCAAAAAATGATTCTTTTTCTTATAACTATAAATACAATACAAAACAACAGAAATAAATAGGCCACAATTATAAGAGTTATATGGCTTAGCATACATTCCCAATGTCCAGTCCATATGTATTTGGCACCTGACTTTAACATTCTACTATCTAACAATCTCCAAGAGTTTAAAGTTCTATATCTAACTCAGCTTTCATACTAACTTGCCTCATAATTTTAAAAATATCTTCTTAGATCCAGAACACCCTCTTGATTCCTAAACAACTCAAAATTTAACTATGAGACTCTAGCTATCTATTCTTCAACCACCTCAGAGACCTGAGAGGGATAAATATATCTGATTTTATAGGAAGTGCAGGGCCTGCAGCTTCCAAAACTAAGAAATGACATACCAGTGGCTGCCTGGACAGTTCCCATTTTCTCTCCATACATTACAGCATCAATCTTCAGCCATTTGGCTCCATTTCTCTGACAGACATTGATTGAGATCTCAAAATATATACACTAAAGGTTTGTTTAGCTCCAAAATATCAAAATAATTTCCTCTTTAATCCGGATTGAAAGGTAATACTTTATATATTGTCAGAATACCAAATTTGCTCCAGGAAAAATATTACATGACTACCCCCCCCCAAAAAAAAGGTAAATATCCCAGAGTTAGGATTAGGGCAGGGCTCTGTTCTCATCTTTCCAGGAGATTTAAAGCATCCATTCAAGGAATCCAGGGACAACTGGACAACGGAAATCTCAGCAGAAAACAGATCAGACACCAAAGAAGACGAGTGGCCCAGATGATTCAGCATTGCAGACTTCTTCAATAGCAATTTCCTCAAAAGTCTACAACCACAACAACTCAAAATCGCGAAGATCGTTCAGCTCCACAGACTACTCCAGCCAGATCTTCAGTAAAGCTCTGAAGATCAGCTTCTGTCTATGAACTTCTTAGGACATCTAAATAGCTGAGCACAAAAGGACTGAACATCAAATGATTCTATTAACATTTTTAACCATTTTTCCATTATTATTTGGGCCTCAAACAGGTTTACTATGTCCCAAATCAGCAGGAAGTCATTTTAAGAGAACAACGTCCCATCCCCAGAAGGTGGGGAGGGTGTTCCCCCCACTTTGGTTATTTGATAGATAATAGAAATTTTTGTTATTTAGGGGAAAAGACTACAAGCTGTTAAATGGTCTTGTTAAATGGGTTTTGAAGGTTAGACCCAGGGACTTCTCTCTTTTTCTTTTCTGTATCCTCCTTTCTCTCCTATATAGGAGTGAACAGACTTGAGAACAATGGGACATAGACATAGTATAGGAAAGATCAAGAAAAAAGGACAGATTATTGAATATAGCCTTATACCTTTGTATACTGATACAAAATGAATATTATATTTGGCTAAATTGGTATTGATCATTGTATATTAATGCAAAATTAAGATTGTATAGGGCTACATCAGTATTGATCTTTGTATATTGAAACAAAATGAAAATTATATTTGGCCACAATGGTATTGACCCTTGTATATTAATGTAAAATTAAGATTGTATTGGGCTACATCGGTATTGATCTTTGTATATTGATACAAAATTAAGATTATATTTGGCTACATTGGTATTGATCTTTGTATATTGATACAAAATTAAGGGTAACGCTTCTTAAAGGTATTGTTCGTAGTAATACTTAAAAATGAAATGTCAAGTTTTGACCTCTCACTACCAGCTGACATAAACTGTTTAGGATAATTTAGAAACGGAAACTAATAGTCATGAAAACGTGTCATTTTGTTAGTTACTATGACAGTCTATCACAGTTATTTTCTAAGCTACTCAGAAATCAAGTTGCTAAGAGACAAGCAATATTTGCTTATCTAAATATAAGAGATAGATAGGGCATCTTCAAAAACCTCAAGAGATCTGCAGAATACGGCATTCAAAGATGTTTTCTTAACTTAAGATTTTTTGATATCGAGACATGTCAGCTCCTGACAGCACCCCCTATTCTACTCCAAGTAGAAGATGAGCATCGAAGAATCTCCAGTGGGAGATGATTGAATTGGTGGTAAGCCGTTCTCTTGGCAAGAAAAACCCCTTGCTTCAACTGTAGACAGACTTCTGTCCAAAAAGGGCAAAACTTGGAAGCAGATAAGTCGACAGCCTAGCTCTGCCAAGACAGGGTAGGTAAGTCCTTCATAATTCCTGCTCTACAATCAATGTCTGACTTTGTTACCTATTAATGGGACAATTTGACCTCAGGGTGCTACCCAGTGCTACTGCAGGCCCCCAGTGCAAGAGGAAGCACTTAGCCCTCATATGAATACTGAACTGAGAGGAGCTGATATGTAGGGACACTCCACATATGAGGAGTGGGATGGGTGGGAGTGGGAGGAGAAGGTGGGAGGGTAAAACTGTGAGGGGTGGAAAGAGGGCACTCTGGTGGAGATGTGACTTGATGTCTGCCGCTTCCTGGCACCATTTCTTCCTTTCTTTTTTCTTTTCAATATTTATTTATTAATTCAGGTTACATCTTGGTCACAGTCCCTTCCCTCCTCCCTGCCTGGTCTCACCCTCCCATCCTCTACCCACCCCCCCTTTCCTGTCTTCTTCATCAGGTGAGCCCACACACACACATATCAGCACACCTCAGTACATCCGTCACATGAGGACTAACCACTTCCTCTTGCTCTGGGGCCTGACATGGCAGCTCATCTAGGGTAAAGTGTCCCACTACCAAGTAACAAACACCATGACTGAGACTGCCCCCCCACACACACACTTGCTAAGCGATCTGTATGTAGATCAAGTTGCCTATAAATATACTATAAGGGGTTTAGGTCTAGTCTAAGCTTTTTTTTTTTTTTTTTGGTTAGTATTTCAGTATCTCTAAGTCTCTAAGGGCCTAGGTTGGTTGATTCTGTTGATCTTCATATGTTTCAGTCTCTGTAAACCTCTAGGGCCCTAGGTTGGTTGGTTCTCTTGACCTTCATGTGTAGTTCTTGTCCCTTCCTGGTCTGTCTCTTCCACCTCCCTTTCTTAAATAGGACTCCCACAACTCCATCTAATGTTGGGCTGTGTGTCTCAGCATGTGTTTTGATCTGAAACTGAGTGTAATTTCTCATAGGATAGTTATGCTAGGTTCCTGTTCCTTTGGGTCTGTGGGTTGTAAGATAGTTATCCTGTACTATTTGGCTAAAATCCAGTTGTAAGTGAATACATACCATGTGTACATGTCTGGTCTGGATTAGCTCATTCATGATGAGTTTTTAGAGTTTCATCCACTTGGTTGCAAATTTTATGATTTCCTTGTTTCTGATAGTTGAGTAGTATTCCATTGTGGAAATGTACCATAGTTTTTTGTTTTTGTTTTTTAATCCATTCTTTTGTTGAAGGACATCTGGGTTGCCTCTGGTCTTAAGCTAATATATTTTCACATCCAATTGTATTCCTTTTGTCAAATATGTGTGTGCTGAGCTTCTCGTAGACATTATTGCTTTAGCATTTTATTTATTTAAGAGAGAGAGGGGGGAGAGAGGGAGAGAGAGGGAATGCACCATAGTATGCATGTGCAATTCCAAGAACAACTTGTGAGTGCTGTTTCTTTACTTCCACTACATGAGTCCAGGAAATCAAATAGAGCTTTTCAGTCTTGATGTCTATTTAGTACATTTACACTAAGGCATCAAGTTCGGTCTATATTTCTGTTTTTAAATTAATTGTTAAAGATCTTTGTTATTTTTAATAACTTCTCTATAGCTTTCCTTTCTGTCTCTTTGGGAATTCACATACTGTATGAATTGCATTGGTGGGCTTGATAATGTCTCAAATTAATATCAATATTTCTAACTCATATTCATCTTATTTTTTTTCTGAATTTCAGATACATAGCTTTTATTTATTCATTTATTTATTTATTTACTTACTTACTTATTCATTTACATCCCACTTGTAGTCCCCTCCTTCCCCTCCTCTGGGTCCCAACCTTCCCCCATTTCTCATCCATTTCTGCTCAGAAAACGGGAGTCCTCTCTCTATTTCCCCAGTACTATCACACCTCAACACGTTAAGCCTCATCAGGTATGAGCACTTCCTCTTCCATTGAGGCCAGGCACCACAGCCCCATTAGGGGGAAGTGGTTAAAAAGCAGGCATCAGAATCCTGCCATGGACATACCCCATTCCACTTGCTAGGGGACCCACAGCATGTCCCATCTGCCCATCAATTATATATGTATAGAGATCAAGGTCCAATTCATGTATGCCCTTTGATTGGTGGTTCAGTCTTTATGACCCCCCCCCCATGGGCCTAGATGAGTTGTCTCTGTTGGTATTCTTATGGAGTTCTTTTCCCCTCTGGGTCTTTTGATCTTTCCCCTCATTCTTCCACAAGACACCCCATGTTCCACCTAATGTTGGACAATGAGTCTCATCTTCTGTTTGGATTCTTTCCTGCATGGAGGGTCTCAGAGGACAGTTATGGTATGTTCCTCTCTGTAATCATAACAGAGTATCATTAATAGTGATAGGGATTGCTTCACTTCATTAGGGTAGGTCTCACGTTGCGTCTGTCCATCATTGTTTGGACATTCCCTCAATTTCTGCTCTATCTTTATCCATGCGCATCTTGAATACAGGGTAAATTTTGGGTTGAAGACTTTGTGGGTAAGTTGGTGATTCTCTCCCTCCCATAGAAGTTCTACTTGGTAGAAAGAGGCTTCTTCAGATTTCATATCCCCCATTGCTAGGAATTTACCTAGAGTTATCCTTGTCTCCTCCTAGGTGTCTACCCTCTCACTAGTCTCCAGCTTGTCTCAGAGATATACCCACCCCTAGCTAGGTTCCCCATCTTTCAACCAGCCCTCCTTCCTCCCACTTCCACTCCCCTACAGCTGATTGCTTCACATTTCCTTCTTCTCTCCTTCTCCTACCCAGGACCCTCTCTTCAGTTACTTCTGCTATCTATTCTATTTCCTCTTCTGAGTGAGATTCAAGCCTTCTCCTTTAAGCCCTCCTTGTTACTTAGTTTCTTTGGGTTTGCGGATTATAGTATTGATGTCTATACTAAACGTCTACTATCTGCTTATGAATGAATACATACCATGTGTATCCTTCTGGGTCTAGGTTAGCTCATTCAGGATGATGTTTTCTAGTTCCATCCATTTGTCTGTGAAATTCATGACTTCCTTGCATTTAATAGCTGAGCAGTATTCCATTGTGTGAGTGCACCACATTTTCTTTATCCATTCTTCAGGTGAAGGACATATAGGTTGTTTCCAGTATCTGGCTAATATGAATAAAACTACTGTGAACATAGTTGAGTAAAGGTCCTTGCAGTATGGTGTTGTATCTTCGGGGTATATACCCAGGAGTGCTATAGCTGTGTCTTCAGGAAGAACAATTCCCAATTTTCTGAGAAACCTTTGGATTGATTTCCATAGTGGTTATACAATTTGCCCTCCAAACAGCAACGGAGGAGTGTTCCTCTTTCTCCACATCCTTGGCAGCATGTGCTGTCCCTTGAGTTTTTGATCTTAGCCATTCTGATGGATGTGGGATGGAACCTCACAGTCGTTTTGAGTTACATTTCCCTGATGACTAAGGACATTGAGCATTTCTTTGTTTCTCCCCTATTGAGTTTCTTCTGTTGAGAATTCTCAGTTTGCCTCTTAACCCCCTTTTAACTGGATTATTTGACTTGTTTGTGTTTACCTTTTTGAGTTCTCTATATATTTTTAATATTAGCCCTCCATTGGTTATAAGGCTGCTTAAGATCTTTTCTCAATCAGTAAGCTGCTGTTTCACCCTCTTGACAGTGTCCAATGCTTTATAGAAGCCTTTCACTTTTATGAGGTCCCATTTATTATTTTTTTTAAAGCTTGAGCTATTGATGTTCTATTCAGGAAGTGTCTCCTTTGCCAATTAGTTCAAGGCTGTTTCCCACTTTCTCTTCTGATAATTTTAACGTACTCGGTTTTATGTTGAGGTCTTTGATCCTTTTGTCTTGAGTTTTGATCTATGTCATAAATAAGGATCTATTCACATTTTTCTACATGCACATATCCAGTTATACCAGCGCCATTTATTGAAGATGCTTTCCTTTTTCCATTGTATAGTTTTGGCTCTTTTGTCAAAAATCAAGTGTCCATAGGTGTGTGGGTTTATTTCTGAGTCTTTGAACTGATTCCATTGATCATTCAGTTTCTATGCCTGATAAATCCTTAGGCATAGAAGGTTTTATGCAGTTTCATGCAGTTTTTATTACTGTTGATCTGTAGTATAACTTGAAGTTGAGCATAGTGATGCTTCCAGTAGTTATTTTACTGTACAGGATTGCTTTAGCTATTCTAGGTTTTTTATTGTTCCATATGAAGTTGAGGAATCCTCTTTCAAGGTCCGTAAAGAATTGTGTAGGCATTTTGATGGCAATTACAATAAATATGTAAATTGCTTTTGGTAAAGTGGCCATTTTTACTATGTTAATCCTGCCAATCCATGAGCATGGGAGATCTTTCCATCTTCTGATATCTTCATTTTCTTTTCTCAGAGACTTGAAGTTCTAGTTATACAAGTCTTTAACTTTCTTGGTAAGAGTTACACCAAGATAATTTATATTATTTGTGGCTATTTTGAAGGGTATTGTTTCCCTAATTTCATTTTCAGCACATGTATTGTTTGTGAAAAGGAGGGTTACTGATTATTTTGAGTTAGTTTTGTATCCAGCAACTTTGATGAAGGTATTTATCAGTCAGTGGAGTTCTCTAGGAGAATTTTGGGGTTCACTTATGTATAGTATCATATCATCTGCAAATAAGGATACTATGGTTTCTTCCTTTCTTGTTTGTATCCTCTTCATCACTTTTAGATGTCTTACTTCTCTAGTTACAATTTCAAGTACTATGTTGAGTAGATATGGAGAGAGTGGACAATCAGCTTTGTCCCTGATTTTAGTGGAATTATTTAAGCTTTTCTCTACTTATTGTGATGTTGACTACTGGCTTACTGTATATTGCTTTTATTGTGTCTAGGTTTGGGACTTGTATCCTTGATCTGTCAGATTTTGTCAAATGCTTTTTTAGCCTTCTGATGAGATGATCTTGTGGTTTTATTCTTACAGTTTGTTTGTTTTTTTTTTTTGGTGGATTACATTCATAGATTTTTATATGTTAAACCAATCATGATGAAGCCTACTAGAACATATTGTATAATAATTTTATGTGTTATAGGATTTGGTTTGCACACATTTTGTTGAGTATTTTTGCTTCACAGTTCATAAGGGAAATTGGTCTGAAATTCTCTTTCTTTTGGGGTCTTTGGGGGTTCAGGAATCAGGGTGACTGTGGCTTCATAGAACGTTTTTTGATAATGTTCCTCCTGTTTCTGTTTTGTGGAATAGTTTGAGGAATATTAGTATTAGTTCTTCTTTGAAGGTGTGATATAATTCTGCTTTGAAACCATCTGACCCTGAGCTTTTTTTTTCTTTTTTCTTTTCTTTCTTTCTTTCTTTTTTTTCTTTTTTCCTTTCTTTGATAAAAGACTTTTAATGGCTACTTCTATTTCCACAGGGGTGATATGATTATTTAACTTGTATGCCTGATCTTAACTTAGGCAAGTGGAATATATCAAGAAATTCATCCATTTTGTTTAGAGTTTCCAATTTTGTAGAGTACAGACTTTTGAAGTAAGATCTAATTATTCTTTCAATTTCCTTAGTGTCTATTTCTATTTCTCCTTTTCATTTCTGATTTTGTTGATCTGGATATTGTCTATCTGCCTTTTATTTAGTTTGGTTAATAG
The DNA here is from genome assembly GCA_907164525.1 of Lophiomys imhausi. Classification (NCBI taxonomy): domain Eukaryota; kingdom Metazoa; phylum Chordata; class Mammalia; order Rodentia; family Muridae; genus Lophiomys; species Lophiomys imhausi. The sequence goes on from CAJQZJ010032546.1 coordinate 5,568,401, forward strand.
TTTATCTATCTTTTTGATTTTCTCTAAAAACCAGCTCTTGGTTTCATTTTTTTGTATTGTTCTTTATTTCTAATTTAGTAATTTCAGACTTGCGTTTGATTATTTCCTTCCATCTACTCCTCTTGGGTGTGTTTGCTTCTTCTTCTTTTCTAGAGCTTTCAGGTGTGCTATTAAGTTGTTAGTATGAGATTTTTTTTCCAATTTCTTTATGAAGACACTTAGTACTATGAACTTTCCTCTTAGTACTGCTTTCATTGTTTTCTAGAAGTTTGAATATGTGGTGCCTTCATTTTTATTGGATTTTAGGAAGTCTTTTACTTCTTTCTTTATTTCTTCCCTGACCAAGTGGTCATTAAGTACACAGTTGTTCAGTTTCCATGAGTGTGTAGGCTCTTTATTATTTCAGTTGTTGTTGAAGTCCAGCTTTATTGCATGTGATCTGGTAATATAAAAGGGATAATTTCAAGTTCTTGTATCAGTTGAGAATTGCTTTATGACCAACTATGTGGTGAGTTTTGGAGAAGGTTCCATGAGGTGCTGAGTAGAAAGTATATTGTTTTGTATTTGGATGAAAAGTTCTGTAGATATATGTTAGGTCCATTTGATTCATCACATCTGTCATTTTCATTATTTGTTTAGTTTATGTCTCAATGACCTGTCTATTGGTGAAAGTGGGGTGTTGAAGTCTCCCACTATTAATGTGTGGGGATTAATGTGTGATTCAAGGTTTCTTAATGTTTTGTTAACAAATATAGGTACCCTTGTATTTGGAACATCTGTGTTCAGAGTTGAGAAGTCATCTTGGTGGATTTTTCCTTTGATGAGTATGAAGTAAACATCCCATCTCTTTCGATTAATTTTGGTTGAAAGACTATTTTATTAGATATTAGAATAGCTATTCTATCTTGCTTTTTAGGTTCTTTTACTTCCAAAACCTTTTTTCACATAAAAATCTATCCTTATTACTGAGGGGTTAGGTGTGTTTATTGATGGAACAGAATGATGGGTTATATGTACATACCCATTCTGTTAGCCTGTGTCTTTGTATGGGGGAATTTAGCACAATGACATTGAGGGATATTGTTGACCAATGATTGTTAGTTCCTATTATCTTGATCTTGGTGGCAGTATTGTATGAGTGAAATTCTCTTCTTTTGGTTTTGTTGCAGTGGAGTTATTTGTTTCCCATGTGCTCTTGGGTGTAGTTAACCTCCTTGGGATGGAGTTTTCCTTCTAGTATCTTTTGTAGGGGTGGATTTGCACATAGATATTGATTGAATTTGGTTTTGAAACAGAATGTCTTGTCTTCTCCATCAATATGATTGAAAGTTTTGTGGATATAGTAGTCTGGGATAATCACTGGTTCCTTGAGGTCTGAAAGATGTCTAACCAGGCTCTTCTGGCTTTCAGAGTCTCTAATTAGAAATCAGTTGTGATTCTGCTTTTATATGTTACTTAGCCTTTTTCCATTACAGCTTTTAATACTCTTCCTTTGTTCTGTATATTTAGTGTTTTAATTATTATGTAGCAATAAGAATTTCTTTTCTTGTCTAGTCTATTTGATATTTTGTAGGTTTCTTATAAGTTTATAGGCATCTATTTATTTAGGTTTGGGAAATATTCTTCTATGGTTTTGTTGAAGTTATTTTCTGGTCCTTTAAACTGGGACTCTTTCTTCTATTCTAACCATTTTAGGTTTTGTCTCTTCCTAGTGTCTTTGATTTCTTGGATGTTTTGGGTCAGAAATTTTTAGATTTCATGTTTTCTTTGATAGATGTATTGATTTCTTCAATTGTATCTTCTATGCCTGAGATTATCTCTTCCATCTTTTGTATTCTGTTGGTGATGCTTGTGTATGCAGATCCTTTTCTTTCCTAGGTTTTATAGTTCCAGATTTGTCTCAGCTTGTGTTTTCTTTATTGCTTCTAATTCCCTTTTCAGGTCTTTGACCATTTTATTCATTTCTTTCTCCATTTTGATTTTATTATCCTGTTGTGGTATGAGTTTATTAAAATAACCAATTATGAGAATAATTTTTTTTAATCCCAGGTGTGAGGCTGCTTAAGACACAGGTGTAAACTATTAACTGTCTTGTTAGCTAGCAGGGGTGTGGCTTAATGAACTGAGCAAATTTAACTCTGAGAACTTGGGAGAGAGGAATAAAAACCCAGAGACCTGAGGATAATGGGACTCTACAAAGAAGTAGGAGAAAAGAGGTCTACAAAGAAGAGAAGGGACTATAAAGAAGAAAGAAGTTACTGATCTCCTGGCTGCTGGTGCTCCTCCAAACTGCTACTTATTCTTTCTGTTGCTGTCTCCTCCTCGTGTCCTGAACTTCTCCTGAGACTGGTATTACCTCAAGAGAATGCAATGACCCTAATCAGCAGAAAGTAGCTTAAAGAGGACTACAACCCTTTTCATCTTTAATCTTCTTTCTCTCCTGCATAGTGTTGGGGGGGTTGGGAGGAACAAGCAGTGGGAGGGAGGAAAAGGTATTAAGTATAGTGAGATTACATCTCACACCTGTCAGAATGGCTAAGATCAAAAACTCAAATGACAGCCCATGCTGGCGAGGTTGTGGAGAAAGTGGAACACTCCTCCATAGCTGGTGGGAGTGCAAGCTTGTACAACCACTATGGAACTCAGTCTGGTGATATCTTAGAAAACTTGGAATAGCTCTATCTCAAGATCCAGCCATACCACTTCTGGGTATATATCCAGATGATTCCTCACCAAACCACAAAGATGTTTCCTCATCTATGTTAATAACAGCCTTATTTGTTTTTGTTTTTTTTTTTCCACTGCTTTTATTGGCACAAATTTTTTTAATAATTTATTTTTTATTTCTTCAAGTTACAACTCAATCACAATCCCCTCCCTACTCCCCCCTCCAGTCCCACCCTTCCACCCTCCTCCCCCTCAGCCCCACCTTCCTCTTCCCTTCTTTTTTTTTTTTTTTTTTTTTTAGTTTATGGTATTTATTTTTCCCCCCAACAGCTCTCCCTTTCAGTCCAAATAATGGTTCTTTTTCTTATAACTATAAATACAATACAAAACAACAGAAATAAATAGGCCACGATTATAAGAGT
>CAJQZJ010032546.1:5574857-5656161 GCA_907164525.1 Lophiomys imhausi
GAGCCCCAAGGAGAAGGGGCTCTACAAAAGAAGTAGGAGAAAGGGCTACAGGAAGAAAGAGGTTGCTCCTCTCCTGGCTGTTGTTCTTCTTGCTGCTGTCTCCTGGTTCTACTGAGACTAATATTATTCCCAAAGAAACCAATGACCCTAATCAGCAGGAAGTAGCTCAAAGAGAACTCCATCCTTTTTCCCTCTAACCTTCATTCTCTCCCACCTGGGGTTGGGAGGTTGAAAGGAATGAAGGTTGGAAGGAAGGTAAAGGTATTAAGTATAGTAAAATAAATACAATGTATAATATAATATTAAAAGCCACCTCCTACCTCCTGTATTTACAGTATTTATTCATATCCATGACCTGTTTCATTGAAATTTTCTGGGTTTTTTTTTTTTGTAGGGATTTATTCATTTTCATCACCTGCTTAATTTTATTTTTCCTGTTTTTCTTTGAGGGATTTATTTTCCTCCTTTAAGCCCTCTATCATAAGTAGAAATTTTAGGTCATTTTAGTGTGTTTCAGTTGTGTTAGGATACCCAGGGCTTACTGTAGTATTTTACCTGGGTTCTGGAGATGCCATTTGCCTTGAGATTTTTATTTTATTTTTAAATTTTTTATCATTTTCTTATGCTTGTGTTTAGCCATCTGGTTGACCCTGATCTTGGCTGGTTGTTTCTGGTGCCCACTGGCCTTACTGTCTAGGGAAGACCCCTGGTCTGGAGGCTGGTTGATCCTACGGTCTGGATGTCCACCTCAGGATAATGGGTATGTCTGTGTAATAGAGACTGGATCTTGGTGAGTAGCTGCAGTTCTCCTCAGCTTGTTGTGACCCAATTAGACCTATAGGCAGGGGATTGGAGTGGGGAGACTAACCTGTATGATTCTGAGAAATGGTTGGTCTCCTCAAGAAGGCAGGTAGAACTGTGGCCCAGATGCTGGATCTGTGCTTCACTGGAACCTGGGTGTTCTTCTCTCCCCTGTGAAACACACATGTGGTCATTTTGGGTTCAGTAGCTGGGACACTCATTCATTTAACAGTTATTGAGTTCCACTGGAACCAGGGTCTGGAACCTTGAGTTGCTCAAGATGGGAACTCCACCTAGGACAGAAAGCAGAGTTGGTGAACCTGAGGCTGGCCATTCTCAGAGCCTGGGTTTCCTGCTCAGTTTGGTGGTCAGTACCAGCTTTTTCAGGGGAAACACAGAAGTAGGCTGTGCTTCATAGGTAGTAGCAAGGCTCTGGGCCTCTAAACCACTAAACAGTGACTGAAACCTTCCTTCTGTCACTCAGTTACTACACACTCTGGATGCAGCCATGTTGGAACTCTCTGGCAGAATTTCTCAGCAATCTGTGCATTCCTGTCGTCCTGCTGTTTCTCTCGGGAAGGTGGGCTGGTCCATGTGTTGGCTTGAACTCAGGAATTTGGTCAGGATCTCTGATCAGAGGCCAGATCCATGGGCTGGAACTGTGCATTGCTTGGGCTGGGAGCTACTATTAGGAGGACAGACTCTGCCATTGTGAGTGTGGTTGTTCATGGAACTGGTGTGTACTGCTCAGGGTTCAGAGAGGTGGCCAGCCCTAGCATTTGCTGTGATGAAACAGACTCAGTATGTGTTTCACAGCCAGCAGTAGGGCCTTATGTTCGCTCCCCAGTGACTGACCTTAACCTCTTGCCACTCAGATACCAAATACTGTTCACACTGGTCATCCCCATCTTGGAATGTCCCTACCTTTTATTCTTAAGTTTATCAATGAATTAACTATGCTATCATCTCAAATCTATAATTTAGCCTCTTTATACACTTGTAATTTCAGTTCCTATAACTCTCAACCCTAGAATATCCATTTGTTCCCTCCTTACAAAGTACAATGTAGGGAGCTGAAGAAGCCCTGAGTGAAGTAAGTCCTGAGGAAATTTGTATTGTTGACATGGGCATAAACATGTAGAGAATGACCCATGGGTCATTGTCAAAACCAGTTCTCCATATAGGTGTTGCTTAAGAGGACAGCAAAGCTCTTCTTGGAAGTCCAATTATGAGTGTTTATGGATGATCAATCGATAAGTGCATGCAAAGACTAACAACCCTTCCTCTACCCAGATGTTTACAGCCTGAGACTGCTTGCCTACATAGACCTCCTATCAACACTAGCTAACCCTACCTACTGTATTGCCCTATTAAACACAATGAGGTTCCCAGTTGTAATGGTAGAAGACTCCCATCTGATCTAAGCTTTACTCTACATGTACGTATGTTTCTGCCCTTTCTTCATTCTGTTTCTGCCCCTAGTCAAGGTTTCAGGACCCAGGCCATATGCATCACAGCAGTCTATCTCTTTATTAATGTTTGATTAATAATTTTTTTAGTATACTCACTTCATGATTTAAACATGATTTTCTTTAGTTGCATTGAAGTCTCTCTCTCTTTTTTTGGCTTGAGCTCAAGAAATAAATGCCTGCTAAATCATTTTTCTTATCTATTTTTTCATACTAGATGCTTAGGAATGTTATAATGTCTTATATAAACAAAAAACTCCTAATTTTTGTTTAAAACCAGCACCTTTGATACTATATCAACTGTGCATACTTATTAAGTATCCCTTTTCTACACGTGTTTTATTGTTTCATAGCCAAGAATCTTTGTTTAGCAGTTTGGTAAAGCACTATCCAACATTAACTCCTTGCTTTCTTTTTCTTTGCTTAGGAACGTTGTGCATTAAAATGAGTCCTTCAGTCATATTACATTTTGCTTACTTCTCATTATCCTGTTAGGTTGTCATCTCAACTGGGTTCAACACTTAGTTAAAATACCTCATGATATTAACATGTTAAGGTCTAGAAGCTTGTAGCTTTTCTCTCTAATTCCTCTTGTGATGGAGAAATTTGGGGCATGCACCATTTTCTGAACCTCCAGGTAGGAGTAGAATTTGTTTTTAACTGATGGTATATCTTTTTGATGAAGATGAAGACCTTTTTCTGATGGATCTGTTTATAATTTGCTTTCAAATCTTCTCATGTTCTATCTCATCTGTTCTGGCCTGCACTTTACTTTATGTGAACAGTGTTGTGGTCACAAGTGTGAGTAGTATCCCACAGGAATCTTCTTTCTTGTTCTTACCATTTATCTTCTAATGGTGAAAAAAGTTTTCACCTGTTATTACAACTATTAGGTCAACTTCTCTTATTATTTACAAATTGATCTCTATTGTTTTCCAAACTGTTCTTAGCCATGAAGTTCTCCATATTTTAGTTCAAAGTCCAAACAGAACCAGTCTCCTCAATAAGAACAATGTAGTGTTTGTTTTTTGGGGTCCATACTCCTCCATTACCAGAAATTTTGTATTTCTCTGTAATGGGTGTAATTAGCCACAGGATACAAATTTATAGAATAACACCTGTCCTTTCCATGCAGTTTCTAAGAAAAGGAACTCTACTTCCAAGCTTATCTTTCTTGTAATTCTCCAGCTTTTATAAACTACAAATGTGTGAGTGTGTGTGTGTGGGGGGGGTGTATTTAATGAGAGAGAGAGAAAATCCACTTGTATCCCAGGACTCTCAACTTATCATTCTAAAATAGAACTTTAATACTATAAGTGAAGTCCAGGCAGCAGAAGGTCCCCAGTCCTCTTGGTGATGTTTGTGTAATAGAACCCCTGCTTTAGTTGTGGATCAAAGGATGGAGTGTGGGAAAGAATGGCATGATTGCTTAAGTGTTGAGAAATTAGACAGTTACTCTAGATTTAGAGTTGGAGGGGCCTGAACTCCCATCTTCTTGGCTTCATGTTCCAGAGTTGAACTTCCATAATGAGGAGCATAAGGCAATTCCCTTGCTCAAATAGAATCACCTCTAGAAATTCTTACAAATATCTAATGTATTTTTTTGGATAAATGTGTCTATGCCTACTGTGTGCCCTTGTGACATTTTCTAGAGTCACTATGTTGATGGTTGTTTAAAATTGATTGCTTAATCAATTTTAAGTTTATATGACCATCATATCTTCATAGATTTTTCTAGCAGTTTTAATGTATTATTTTTATAGTATGTGATTTCATTTTTAAACAAAATAATTATGGGGGAATGACCGTGTTCTTTGTTTTGTTTTGCTTTGTTTTAACTTTCAAGTAATTGAGTTTTAATTTATATAAGTCTTTCAGCCTTAATATTGCTATTAATAACCTATTTCTTTTTCTTGTAGCTTAAATTTTTCTTCTATGAAATGAATTTTATTTCTCCTCTGTAACCTAATGAAAGAAGTTTGCTATGTTTGGGCAATATTTTTACTAAATTTTAAAAGTAAAGAACAAATTGTCTAAACAAGAAGAGTATTCATGCTGGCAATATGCTGAAGACCTACATAGTAAAGACTTCGTGCTGACAGAAGATCTCAACACCAACCAAAAGTAAGAAAGGCTTAGTGAATCTTCACAAAAAAAAACCCAAAAAAAACCCAAAAAACAAAAAACAACAACAACAAAAAACAGGTCATCTGTGAAAGCTGCAGCGCTGACAGATGATGTGCTCATGCTGAGATGTTTCTCCTTATGGTCATTTGTTACTACAACCAAGTAGAAACCCATTGAAGAAGGTGAGGGATGAAAAAACTACATATTTCCATGCAGATTTCTGGAGCATCCAAACTATTACAGTAGATCATTTGTATGCTTTGAATAAGCATGTGTTACCATTGTAGAATGATGTTTCAAATGATAGTAATGTACAATATGAACAGATTTTAAAGCATCCATTTTATCTAAGAGGACATTGACATACTGTGAAAAGAAAAAGAGGTAGATCAGATAGTCTCCATGGCATTAATAAGCATAATATTCAATAAATATGGTGTTTTAGTCAAAGAAGAAAAATAAAGAAAAGTAAAAAATCTGAGAGATTCATCTCACAGAGCACTCAGAATTTCCCCTTAGTTTCTTGGATCATGAAATTATATGACCTTCCTTGGGGCTAAAATTTATGCTTCAAACCCAAAAGGAAGCAGAAGATATTACTACTGACTTCAGACTATTATCCAAAACTCCATTTGCCATCTTAGTGCTAACAATAAAACATCATTTGAACAAAAAACTTCAGTGGTTAACTCACCAAGAGAACAATTTTCTCTTCTTCGACACAAAGGCTTGCTATTATGTGTAGGGAGGAAAGTAACTTGTTCATAACAATGTACACCTGGGAGTAGTAAGCAGGCTCAAAGTCATCTTTATTATTAGTCTAAGATGTACCCAAGATTTTTGTGTCATATATATGTACATATGTATATCAATCAGAATACAATGAAAGTTGAAGAAATTGCTAAATTTAGGTGATGAATATTGGATGTAAACATCTCAGGTATAGGACTAAATGGCTCAGTGATTAAGTGCACTGTTTGATCTTTCAGAAGACCCAGTTTCAATTGCCAGCATCTACATGGTTCAGAACCATATATAAGTCCAGTTACAAAACATTTGACAGCTCAGAGTATGCACATGGTGCACAGATACATGGAGGAAAACTGGAACTCATGTATAAAAACACAGAATAGCATGATGGTTTAAAACTGAGTATGCAAACTTGTACAACCACTATAAAAAATCAGTTTGGTGATATCCTAGAAAACTTGGAATATCTCTACCTCAAAACCCAGCCATACCACTTCTGGGTATACATCCAAATTATTCCTCAACAGCCTCAAGGACATCTCCTCATCTATGTTCATAGCAGCCTTATTTGTAATAGCTGGAAACTGGAAACAACCTAGATGCCCCTCAACCCACGAATGGATAAAAAAAACTGTGGTATATTTACACAATGGAATACTACTCAGCTACCAGAAACAAGGACATCATGTAATTTGCAGCCAAATGGATGGAACTTGAAAAGCTCATCCTGAGTGAGCTAACCCAGACTCAGAAAGATGCACATGGGATCTATTCACTTATAATTGGATTTTAGCCATATAGTACAGGATAACTATCCTACAACCAACACATCAAAAAGAAAAAAGAACAAGAACATTGTTACCTGTTAGTGGGACACTTTGCCCTAGTGGTGCTGCCATGTATGCCCCCAGTACATGAGGAAGCTCTTAGCCCTCAAATGACCGCTGAACTGGAAGGGGACTGATTTGTAGGGACATCTCACTCCAGAGGAATAGGATAGGAGGAAGAGGGGGAAAAGGGTGGGAAGGTAGAACTGGGAGTGTTAGAAAGAGAGCATTGTAATGGAGATGTAACTTGAAGTAATAAACATAAAAAATATGAAGGATAAAAATACTGAGATTTGGGATAATAGCAACCTGAAATTGTGTACTGAATTCTAACTTATTTAGTGTACTAGAGAAAATATTGAACTACTGCTGAAAAACAACACAGCTAATTAAATTGTTTAACCATTATTTATATTATCTTTAGTTGGTCGTTAGCTGTTATTCCTTAACCCACAATTATAAATGAATACACAACAGACACCAGGTAGATCTTAGCAAGCCTAGGCCTGGGTTGTGCAATCCTAGCCCATCTAAGCTATCTCATAATTCTATTACCCAAATATGACCCCATATACACATATGTCCCTTTGGACTATTATTCTCTACACTAAGCCTATGTTCCAGGCCACGCGAAAGGACCTTCTTTAATCTACCCCATGGCATGTCTTCCTTGTCTGCTTCTGGCTTCTCTATGGCAAACTTCTTTCCAAGATACTCTCTTGTCTCTCTCTAAAAGCCCCTAGTCCTACCTATGTCTGTCTTTGCCCAATCTCCAGGCCTCGCATTTATTTAACCAATCAGAGTCAATTAAGTAACAGACAGCAAACAGGACCAAACAACATTTAGAATGCTTAACATCACCCCAACAAACTACCCTTCATTAATCTACCATTGACACCTAGAAAATGGAGATATGAATAGCACTTCTACACTCAAGCTTTAGTTCACAGAATCCTCCTTGTGTTTTCCATAATGCCTCATCAACCCCCTAAATGAGTTAGTCTATTCTTTACAACATTAATGTTTTCAAACATGAATCAAATGTCTCCTAATATTCAGGAATATGCTTCCCTGATTATGCTGTGGTCAGAACATTCAATATATCTGTCCATAATTTACACAAGTTACCTTAAATTATATGCAGTTTTAAGTAAACATCAAGAATTCTGGAATACCAATGAAAACTTAACTTAAATGCTTTAAAATTGAACAATATCTACATTTAACCTCTCATAGAACTCTGTAGTCATAAAGGTAAATAGAGAGTTCATACTTACATCTTGGTCAAAGTTTGTCTTCTTGAATCATAAAATAATGTATATGATATTAACATGCTAAATTCTAGGCCTGCCATTATTACTGTTTTTAAAAAAAGCTAAAGTATATAAAAGTTATGGAAGCATAAATGCATATAAAAGTCATAGTAGACATGAATGAGGAGCAAATATAGTCTTTCAATTTTTGTCCCCCTACTGCCTGAATAATCTATATACACCAAGTAACATTACCTTCTGAAGGTTCTATAACCTGAGAAAACAATGTATCCATTTTAGAAACAAGCAGTAAAGCACATGAGATTTTGGGAAATATTTCATAGTCAAACCTTCAAAGAGAACACTTGAAAAGATTCCCGTTTTTACATTGCAGCTATGGGGACAATGTGAGACCTGAGTTCTACAAGGAATGTAGTACAGATAGTGATATGGAGCTAAATTTTTGTTACCCTTGGGTTACCACAAAACTGTAGAACCTGAAAACAAGGAGTTAGTATCTATTCTCCTTGTGCTCTGTACAGGAAATAAGAGAAAGAGTCAGCACTATTGGTCAATAGGCTTGCAAAATGGGCAAGAACTCTAGGAACCAGAAACTGGAGATGGGCTTAGGGGCCTAAAGAGGAAGGCAAAACAGAAGGTACAATTGTCTCATCTTGTTGAAGGTCGTTATTTAACATATTTTATCTTGAAAATGTATTTATGAAGGCAAAAATAGTATTGCCTTGTAGGGATCTTGAACAGTACTGTCAAACTCTAGTCAAAGTACTGACAAAACTAAGAGTTTTTCTAGTTTATTAGGATCAGAGAAAGAGGGAAGTTATCTTGCTCATGAACTGCTTTATCAGCTTACTTCTCTTCTTCCTTAATGATTCTTGATGATCAATACCCCAGCCCATTGAACATCAAGTGGCCAGCATGGGGAGCTGATAGGAAGAAGTTGCAACCCAAATTTTAATACAAGCTTCAGACTTTGATACTATATTAATTTGGAAATTTGAGTATTGATCAGTAAAAGATTATTCAACTTAAATAGTGAGGTTATGATTTATTCAATATGACTCCCCCCCCCCAGTTTCCTAAATATAAAAACACAGTCAGGTCAGTAAATAACCAGAGAAGAAAACATCCATTAAATACATTCAAATGAATTAGAATGAAGCTAAAGTTGACTAAGCCACTGCTTATGACTATTCAACAACCTAGGGTATTGATACTTGTTACACTGTTGTTGATGATGTTGTTGCTGTTGCTGCTGTTGTTTTGTTGTTGTAAGAGAATTGTACTTGGGACAAGGCTTGAGATAAAAGGATGTAAATAAATCACTAAATAACTCCCCTCTTTTCTCTCTTCTGCTTCACTCTGGTACCTGAGTCACAACCATCAACTTTACCTCTTTAGTCTATGATTTATTTGAACTTTTGTGCTCTCTACAGATCCTCCCTCCTTCTCTCTGTCTGAAAAAATGACATATCATAAATTAGGAAATTATAAATCATTTAATTTTATCTTTGAGAGTTCTGAAAGATAGGATCTCCCAGATCAAGAATTTGGTGTCTGTTGAGGACCTGCTGATCTAGAGGTTCTTCTTCTTATAAACTTTGGAAGTAAAAGATACTAGCTAGCTCTATTGCATCTCTTTATCTGGTTATTAATCCAGGTTTTTATAAATTAGTTTGTTAATTATGATAAACTATATCATCATGATTTTGTCACCTTCCTAAGACACTAATTCTCAATCCACTATCACTTTGTAAAGTAGAATTCCAACTTACATATTCTTTGTTGGATGAACACAAACTTTTAGACCAAAGCAGCCAACTATATAAAACAATGCTTAAAAGAGTATGTGTGTTCTTTTGTGGGTTATTTATGACCAATACATTCACATATAACTTTGTTGTTTTTAGGGTCAAAAGTTTTCCACGGTCTCATTCTTTAAGATTAAAGGTCATGAAGACTTGGATAAAACATCACCAATCTTCCCAATAGAATTCATCATCCTAATATCCTGAGCAATGTTTCACAATGTAATGTTTCTTTTATGATAAGACTTACACTGGAACTAAGAAGATGGTTCAGTGTGCTCCTATACCAGCCTAATGACTTGAGTTTCATTCCTTGAAACTAAGTAAAAATCCTTATCCAATGAGGGTGCATATGCAATCCCAATATGCTTACAGCAGTATGGGAGGTAGAAAAAAGAAACATAATGATAAGTTCATGAGCCAGATGACCAGAAGAACACAACACAAGAGAAATAATAGATACTCTGCCTCAACAAAGTAGAAGATAAGAAACAATTCCTAAAAGTTATTCTCTGATCTCTACATGCCCCCAGTGGAACTCACACAGGGAGATAGACATACAGTCATCCACCCCCGCCCCCACACACACACACAAACATGCATGCATTCACATACTCAGTCTCTCTGGATTGAACTGAACTGTTCGGAGGCAGGAAGTTCTATTTGTTTCTTTAGGGTCAAGCCTAGTGAATATGATCTGAGACACTAATAACTGTTTATTTGATTGAAGAACTAGCCAGTCATTTTAGCTGTTTTGAAATTTTTAAACTTACTTTAAACCGTTTTATGGATGTCAGAATTATTTGACCACCATGTAAGAATTAAGTACTGAGGGGCCAAGATGGCAGCGAACTACACGGACACATTTTGAATGTGGGAGAGAAGAGCCATAGAAAACACAGAGTTGTTGGACACTATGCAAAAACTGGAGGGTCTGGCCCCTCCGGGAACAGTCACAGCTCCCAAGGGACTGTTAAAAGTCCCAGGGCAAGGCTCTCCCCCCCATCTCTCACAGACACGAAAGCCACTAAATCCAGGATTCGGGAACTCCCATTTGGAGAGGCGCCTGGTAAGATCGATCCCAACACACAGCAGGCAGAATCAAAGGTCACATGGTGATCGCCCACTAGCCTACCGGGCTTCCCACACCTCAGGAGGACCTTATAACTACTTAGGAAACTTTGCAGAATAGTTGAAGTCTTAACAAGGAAGAAACAGGGCGCTCGGCAGGTGATCCGCAGCCTCTCGATCCAGAGTGGGAGGCCAGCGGGCAGAGCACTCGGGATGGGAAGCGGGCGCAGGCAGGAGGGGCCGAAGCCCCATGCACCCACAGCAAAGCAGCTAGGGCGGGAGGCCGGCTCAGACTGCAGGAGGGGCTGAAGCCCCACGCACCCATGGCAAAGCAGCTAGGGCGGGAGGCCTGCTCAGATGGCGGGAGGGGACGAAGCTCCACACACCCATGGTGGAGCAGATAGGGAGGGAAGCGGCCAGGCCTGTGGGGGAGAAGCCTAGTGGGTAACCAGAAGCCGGGGTCCATAGCTGTATTCTGGTAAACCCAGACATATTAGGTGTGGAGCCGGGCCCTGTCAGCCTCCTTGAGGACAAACAAAGCCCACAAAATCTGTGCCTGGGCAAACAGGTCCATACCATCAGAACCATTACAGGCTGATCACTTAGTGTGCAACATAGAGAAGTCTGAACTGGGAGCAGTGAAACAATCCCGGACCATTACTCACTAACTGGGAATACGCTGCACCAGCTCACAGCGATTCAGGCTATTAAAACCACACTGACCCTGAGATCCCCCTGTAAGCAAGGGCAGATAGCCAAGCAATTCGACTCCTTCACCAACCCTGAGGATCCAAGCACAGAAAACGACAAGAACAGACAGCTAAACACACCCACATGGTCAAAGGTCCAAGAAAAAATAGAAATCAAGGAAATATGACTCCAACAAAGCAGAATTATCCTAGCTCATACAATTCAGATGACCTCACACCAACAGTAACACATGAAAACAATGACAATTCTGCATTATGGAAAGTGATAGAGTCCTTTCAAGAAGAACTTAAATCTATGAAGGTATTCAAAGAAGCCACAATTTTACAAGCCAAAACAATGAACAACACCATTAAAGAACTCCAAGCCAAGGTGACAGAGCTTGAACAGGAAAAGGAAAAAGCAATGAAAGATTTTTAGACAAAAACAAGTAAGCTGGAGAAGGAAATGTACAAAATGAACAATTCCATACAAGACATGAAAATAGAAATAGAAACAATAAAGAATACACAGTCAGAGTTAAAAGAGGAAGTGGAGAACCAAGGGAAGAGAACAGGAACTAGGGATGTGAGTATAAACAATAGGATGCAAGAGATGGAAGACAGGATCTCAGGCATGGAAGATTCGATGGAAGAAATCAGTACAACATCCAAAGAAAATGAGAAGGCTAAAAAATCTCTCACCCACAACATCCAAGAAATCAAGGACTCAATGAAAAGACAGAACCTAAGAATCATAGGCATAGAGGAAAGAGAAGACTCCCGACTCCAAGGTCCAGGAAATATCTTCAACAAAGTCATAGAAGAAAACTTCCCAAACCTGAAAAAAGAGATGCCAATAAAAATCCTAGAGGCTTACACAACACCGAACAGATTAGATCAGAAAAGAAACTCCTCTCGCCACATAATAATTGAAACACTAAATGTACAGAACACAGAAAGGATATTAAAAGCTGTAAGAGAAAAAGGCCAAGCCACATACAATGGCAGACCCATCAGAATTACACCTGACTTCTCCTCAGAAACTTTAAAAGCTAGAAGGGCCTGGACAGATATCCTACAAGTCCTGAGAGATCATAGGTGCCCAGCCAGACTACTATACCCAGCAAAACTCTCTATCAACATAGATGGAGAAAACAAGATATTCCATGACAAAATCAAATTTAAACAATATCTCCCCACAAACCCAGCCCTACAGAAAATCCTGGAAGGAAAATTCCATCCCAGAGAAGAAAACTTCACCCAAGAAAACAAAGGGAATAGAAAACCCCTCAGCAACTAAACCAAAAGAGGCACAGGACCATCACCTATACCAAACTAATGGGAAACAACAACCCCAGGTCACTAATATCCATAAACATCAATGGTCTCAACTCCCCAATAAAAAGACACAGGTTTACAGAGTGGATCCGCAAGCAAGACCTGTCCTTTTGCTGCATACAAGAAACACATCTCACTACCCAAGATAGTTAGACACTGCCTCAGAGTAAAGGGCTGGGAAAAGGTTTTCCAAGCAAATGGACCCAGGAAGCAAGCTGGAGTAGCCATCCTAATATCAAACAAAACAGACTTCCAACTGAAGTTAATGAAAAAAGACAAAGAAGGGCATTATATACTCATTAAAGGGAATATTCATCAAGAGGAAATCTCAATACTGAACATCTATGCCCCAAATACAAAGGCACCTACTTTTGTAAAAGAAACACTTTTAAATCTTAAATCGCACGTCGATCACAACACATTACTAGTGGGAGACTTCAACACCCCACTCACAACAATGGACAGATCATCAAGACTGAGGCCAAACAGAGAAATATTGAGTCTAACAGAGATCATGAAACAAATGGACCTAACAGATATCTACAGAACGTTTCAACCAAACACAAAGGAATACACCTTTTTCTCAGCACCCCACAGAAACTTCTCCAAAATCGACCACATAGTTGGACACAAAGATCACCTCAACAGATACAAGAAAATTGAAATAACACCTTGTATCTTATCAGACCACCACGGAATAAAGCTGGTCTTCAACAGCAAAAGAATCAACAGAAAGCCTACACACACATGGAAATTGAACAGCTCCTTACTGGATGACCACTGGGTCAGGGAAGAAATAAAGAAGGAAATCAAAAACTTCTTAAAATCCAACGACAATGAAGACACAACATACCCAAACCTATGGGATACAATGAAAGCTGTGCCACGAGGAAAGTTCATAGCACTAAGTGCATTCAAAAAGAAAATTGTGACAGCTCATATTAGTGAATTAACAGCTAAGCTGGGTCAATTGGAAAAAAAAGAAGCAAACACGCCCAAGAGGAGCAGAAGGCAGGAAATCATCAAACTTAGGGCTGAAATCAACAACTTAGAATCAAAAAGAACTATACAAAGAATCAATGAAACCAAGAGTTGGTTCTTCAAGAAAATCAACAAAATAGACAGACCCCTAACCAAGTTAACTAAAAGGCAAAGAGAAAGAACCCAAACAAACAAAATCAGAAATGAAAAGGGAGAAATAACAACAGACACTGAGGAAATCCAGAGAATATTCGGGTCCTACTTTAAAAATCTATACTCCACCAAATTTGAAAACCTAAGCGAAATGGACAATTTCCTCGATAAATTCCACCTACCAAAACTAAGTCAAAATCAGATTAACAGCTTAAGTAGCCCAATAACCCCTAAGGAAATAGAAACAGTCATTAATAATCTCCCAACCAAAAAAAGCCCAGGGCCAGATGGCTTTAGCATGGAATTCTACCGGACCTTCAAAGAGGAACTAACACCATTACTCTTCAAACTCTTCCACCACATAGGAACAGAAAGAACACTGCCAAACTCATTCTACAAGGCCACTGTCATTCTGATTCCTAACCACACAAAGACCCAACAAAGAAAGAGAACTTCAGACAAATCTCCCTCATGAACATAGATGCAAAGATACTTAATAAAATACTAGCAAACCGAATTCAAGAACACATCAAAAATATCATGCATCATGATCAAGTAGGCTTCATCCCAGGAATGCAGGGATGGTTCAATATATGAAAGTCTATCAATGTAATTCACCATATAAACAAGATGAAAGAAAAAAACCACATGATAATCTCGCTAGATGCAGAAAAAGCATTTGACAAAATCCAACACCCCTTCATGCTAAAAGTTCTGGAGAGAACAGGCATACGAGGACCATACCTAGAAATAATAAAGGCAATATACAGCAAGCCAGTGGCCAACATCAAATTAAATGGAGAGAAACTTGAAGCATTTCCTCTAAACTCAGGGACAAGACAAGGATGTCCACTTTCACCATATCTCTTGAATATAGTACTTGAAGTTCTTGCTAGAGCAATAAGACAACTAAAGGAAATCAAAGGTATAAACATTGCAAATGAAGAAGTCAAATTATCCCTATTTGCAGATGATATGTTAGTATACATAAGCGACCCCAAAAACTCCAACAAAGAACTCTTAGAGCTGATAAACAACTTCAGCGAGGTGGCTGGATACAAAATTAACTCAAAAAAATCAGAAGCCCTTCTATATACAACAAACAAATATACTGAGAAAGAAATAATGGAAACAACCCCCTTCACAATAGCCACAAACAACATAAAATACCTGGGGGTAACTCTAACCAAGCAAGTAAAGGACCTATACAACAAGAACTTCAAGCCCCTGAAGAAAGAAATGGAAGAGGCATTTAGAAGATGGAAAGATCTCCCATGCTCATGGATAGGTAGGATCAACATAATAATAATGGCTATTCTACCAAAAGCAATATATAGATTCAATGCAATTCCTATCAAAAAACTAACACAATTCTTTATAGACCTGGAAAAAGCTATACTCAACTTCATATGGAACAACAAAAAGCCAAGAATAGCTAAATCAATCCTGTACAATAAAAAAACATCTGGAGGTATCACCATCCCAGATTTCAAGCTGTACTACAGAGCAATAGTAATAAAAACAGCATGGTACTGGTATAGAAACAGACCAGTGAGTGGATCAATGGAATCAAATTGAAGACCCAAACATGGACCCACACACCTATGGCCAACTAATCTTTGACAAAGAATCCAAAACCGCACAATGGAAGAAGGACAGCATCTTCAACAAATGGTGCTGGTCCAACTGGATGTCCACTTGCAAAAGAATGAAATTAGACCCATACCTATCACCTTGTACAAAACTTAATTCCAAATGGGTCAAAGACCTTAACATAAGGCCGGCCACACTAAAGATAACTAGAAGAAAAAGTAGGAGAAACCCTCGAACTCATTGGTACAGGTGACAACTTCCTGAACAGAACACCAACTGCTCAGGACCTGAGATCAACAATCAATAAATGGGACCTCATGAAACTGAAAAGCTTCTGTAAAGCAAAGGATACTGTCATTAGAACAAAACGGCAACCAACAGACTGGGAGAAAATCTTCACCAACCCCACATCTGATAGAGGGCTATTATCTAAAATCTACAAAGAACTCAAGAATCTAAATGCCAAGAAACCAAATAATCCAATCAAAAAATGGGAGACGGAGCTAAATAGAGAATTCACAAAGGAGGAATCCCTAAGGGCTGAGAGACACCTGAAGAAATGTTCAACATCCTTAATCATCAGAGAAATGCAACTAAAGACGACCCTGAGATTCCATCTTACACCTGTCAGAATGGCTAAGATAAAGAGCTCAAATGACAGCGCATGCTTTTGAGGAGAAAGGGGAACCCTACTCCATTGCTGGTGGGAGTGCAGGCTTGTGCATCCACTATGGAGGTCTGTCTGGCGATATCTTAGAAATCTAGGAATAACTTTGCCTCAGGACCCAGCCATACCACTTCTGGGTATACACCCAAAGGACCTCTCACGGAGACATAGGGAAGTCTCCTCATCTATGTTCATAGCAGCCTTATTTGTAATAGCTAGAAACTGGAAACAATCCAGATGTCCCTCAACTGAAGAATGGATTAAAAAACTGTGGTACATCTATACAATGGAATATTACTCAGCTATAAGAAACAATGAAATCATGCAATTTGCAACCAAATGGATGGATCTAGAGAAGCTCATCCTGAGTGAGCTAACCCAGTCTCAGAAGGATGCACATGGCATCTATTCACTTATAGTAGACTTTTAGCTGTATCGTACAGGATATCTGTACTACAACCAACACACCAAAAGGAACATGGACATAAACTTTTTTTTTCATTTCTTTTTCTTTTTCCTTTTCCTTTTTTTTCTTTTTCTTTTTCCTCTCTTTTTTTGTTGTTGTTCTTTGTTTTTGTGGGTTTGTGTGTCTGTTGGTCTTTTTTTAGTTTTCCCCCCATAGCAAGGAGACACCTTTCACTGGCAGTACTGCCTCGTAGCCTCCTGGTGTATGAAGAGGCTCTCGGCCCTCATATGACTCCTGATCTGTGGTGAGAGACTGTTAGGCAGGGACACTCCACCCCAGAGGATCAAGACGGAAGGGTCAGGGGGTAGAGCATGGGAGGGTGGGGCTGGGAAGCGGGAAAAGAGGACAATGTGTTAAGAATGTAACCTGTAGCAACAAACAAATAAATTTATTAATTAAAAAAAAGCAGGTAGCAACGTTAAAACACTGTAAATAAAATAAAGGATACAGCTGTTCAACCTGATTTTATAAACCTCCAAGTGTCGAAAAAACGTAGAGCTAAGGTCAAATACAGGAGAAATGTGGAGTTAACCCATGCCTTTAACTTCAGCAGAGACGGGAGGAGCACCATAGAGTTAGTGGACTTATAAATTCTAGAGTTATGCCGGGCGGTGGTGGTGCACGCCTTTAATCCCAGCACTTGGGAGGCAGAGGCAGGCGGATCTTTGTGAGTTCGAGGCCAGCCTGGTCTACAAAGTGAGTCCAGGACAGCCAAGGATACACAGAGAAACCCTGTCTCGAAAAACCAAAAAAAAAAAAAAAAAAAAATTCTAGAGTTACACGGAACAGGGTGGTGAGGGTACTCACCCTTAATCTCATCATTCAAGAAGAATACACCCTTAACCCCAACACACTAGAGACAGAAGCAGGCAGATCTCAGAGCTCAAGGTCAGCCTGATACAAAACAAACTCTAAATAGAGAAAAACTTCGATCCAGGAGTGGTGGAACACATCTTTAATCCCTTCAGATGGGAACCACAGGTCTCTGATCCCAATAATTAGAATGCAGAGACACACACATAGGATTTGGAAGGACCTAAGTTTAAAAGCTACTTACAAAAGGCCCACTCAATACAAACAAATTGTCCTTCAAGATCTCAAAATATATACACTAAAGCTGATTTAGCTCCAAAATAACAAAATAATTTCTTCTTTAAACCAGATTGAAAGATAACACTTTATATATTGTCAAAAAACCAAATTTGCTTCAGGAGAAATATTACCTACCCCCCCACCACACCCCCCAAAAAAAGAGGGTGATTGTCCCTGAGTGAAGATTAGGGCAGGGCTCTGTTCTTATCTTTCCAGGAGAATCAAAGCATCCATTCAAGGAACCCAGGGACAACTGGACAATGGAAACCTCAGCAGAAAACAGAATCAGACACCAAAAGAAGACGAGTGACCCAGATGATTCAGCCTGACAGACTCCCTCAATAGCTGTCTCGATCAAAAGCCTACAACCACAACAACTCAATATCGCTAAGACCGTTCAGCTCTACACAATGCCCCAGCCAGAACCTCAGTAAAGCCTGGCAGTTCAGCTTCTGCCTACAAACTCCTTAGGACATCTAAACAGGTGAGAACAGAAGGACTGAACATAAAAGGATTGTACGAACATTTTTAACCATTTTTCCATTTTGGTTCGGGCCCCAAACAGGTTTACTATGACCCAAACCAGCAGGAAGTCATTTTAAGAGAGCGACGTCCCATACCTTTTTTGGTTATTTGAAGGACAACTGAAAACTCTGTTATTTAGGGGAAGAGATTACAAGTTGTTAAATGGTCCTGTTTAATGGGCTTTGGAGGTTAGACCCAGGGTATTCCTTCTTTCCCTTTTCTGTATTCTTCTTTATTTCCTATGTAGAAATGCACGGACTTGAGAAAAATAGAGACATAGACATAGCACAGGAAGGACCAAGAAGAAGGGTCAGATTATTGAATATGCCCTTATACCTTTGTATACTGATACAAAATTAGTAGTATATTTGGCTAAAGTGGTATTGACCATTGTTTATTGTGCAAAAATAAGATTGTATTGGACTAAGTCGGTATTGATATTTGTATATTGATACAAAATTAAGATTATAGTTGGCCACAATGGTATTGACCCTTGTATATGGACGCAATATTAAGATTGTATTGGGCCACATAGGCATTAATCTTTGTATATTGATACAAAATTAAGAGTATATTTAGCCACATTTGAAGAGATCTTTGTATATTGATACAAAATTAAAGGTAATGCTTCCTAATGGTATTGTACCTAGAGATACTTAAAAATGAAATGTGAAGCTCTGGCCTCTTGATACCAACCGTCTTAAACTGTTTAGGATAGTTAAGAAAAACAAACTCCTAGTCATGCATGCATGTCACCTTGTTAGCTACTATGACAGTCTATCACAGATATTATCTAAGCTACACAGTAATCAAGTTGTTAAGAGACAAGCAACATTTGCTTATCTAAATACAAGAGATAGATAGGGCATCTTCAAAAACCCCAAGAGATCTGCAGAATATGGCATTCACAGATGTGGTCTTAAATTAAGATTTTTTTTGATATCGTGACATATCAGCTCCTGACAGCACCCCCTATTCTACTCCAAGTAGAAGATAAGCATCGAAGAATCTCCAGTGTGAGATGGTTGAATTAGTGGCAAGCCTATCTCTTGGCATGTAAAAACTCCTTGCTTCAACTGCAGACAGGCTGCTGTCCAAAAAGGACAAAACTTGGTAGCAGGGAAGTCGACAGCCTAGCTCTGCCAAGACAGGGTAGGTTAGTCCTTCATAATCCCTGCTCTACAATAAATGTCTGTCAGAGAAACAGGACCAAAAGGCTGAAGACTGATGCTGGAATGTGTGGAGAGAAAATGGGAACTGTCCAGGTAGTCACTGGTTTGTCATTTCTTAATATTGGAAGCTGCAGGCCCTGCACTTCCTATACAATCAGATATATTTATCCTTCTCAGCTCTCTGAGGTGGTTGAAGAATAGACAGCTTGAGTCTCATAGCTAAATTTTGAGTTGTTTAGGAATCAAGAGGGCATTCTAGATCTAAGAAGATGGTTATAATAGTGATGCAAGTTAGTATGAAAGCTAAGTCAGTTATAGAACTTTAAACTCGTGGAGATGGTTAGAAGGTAGAAGGTTAAAGTCAGGGGCCAAATATGTATGAACTGGACATTGGGAAGGTATACCGGGCCATTTAACTCTCATAAATGTGGCATATTTAATTCTGCTGTTTTGTATAGAATTTACTGTTATAAGAGAAAGAACCATTTGTTGGATTGAAAAGGGAAGCTGTTAGGGGGGGAAGAGGGTGGAAGGGTGGGACAGGAAGGGGGAATAGGGAAGGGTTTGTGACTGAGATGTAACTTGAAGAAAAAAAAATAAAGTACTTATATAAAAAAATAATAATCCAAGTATCACAGTAAAGACTATAGGCCACCAATGATACTGAAGCTATGAATATACAGACTATGAGAATCTTTGCTTTGACACTTATAAAGTTCTGACAAATTAATTAAAACTGGGAAACCTTCATCTACTAGAATTGATAACCATGTTGTTTTTCCCATAGAACTTCCAATCCAAATACTGATTTCATCTGAAGATGTACTCTCTATTCATGAGCCATCCCTTCACTCTGACTAAAAACAGACGCAATTCCTGGACAACTGAATCAACCCACAATTACTTCAAACCACCCTGGACTTTTCTACGGCCAATGCTCAGAGATTTGCAGATCTAATCACAACTTCATACCCTTCGTCCTTGAAGTAATACCACTGAGCCATTTTGAGAATTGATCTGTGTCTATAATCTAACGCTCACTATGAAGCTAAGGACATTAATCTTTTAAGTTAAAATTAGAGACCTTGACTTCTCCATAGTGCTATGCCACAACTAGATAATTCCACATGGTTAATTACTGCCTATCTTTAACCATCACATTATTCATCTCTTTTCAACTCAAAAATCTCCTCACAAAACTTCCCCAACATCCCTGTTATTAAACACTTAAAATCATTTAAAACTAATAACCCTTGAGAACCAAAATGAATGAAAATCTATTTGCCTCCTTCATACCCCCACAATAATAGGTCTAGCAATTATTATTGTTATTATCTTATTACCTTCAATTCTATTTCCCTCCTCAAAGCAACTAATTAATAACCACCGTTACTCCTTGCAATGACTGATTAAGTTAATTGCTAAACAGATAAGGACAAATTTGAGCCCTAATAGTTATCTCACTCATCATATTTATTGGATCAACTAACCTACTTGACTTGCTCCGTCACATATTTACCCCAAATACACAATTCTCTATAAACCTGAGTATAGTGCTTCCTCTTTAAGCCGGAACTGTAATGCTAGGGTTTTGATATAAAATAAAATCATCTTTACCCCATTTTCTTCCTCAAGGTACCCCCCTTTCATTAATCCATATACTTGTCATTGTTGAAACTATTAGCCTATTTATTCATCCAGTAGCTCCAGCAGTCCGACTAACAGCCAACATTACCTCAGGCCACTTGCTTATACACTTAGTTGGAGGAGCCATCCTAATGCTCAAAAATATTACTCCACCAGCTGCTACAATCACCTTCATCATCCTAATTCTTCTCACTGTTATAGAATTTGCTGTAGCACTAATTCAAGCTTATATATTTATCCTCCTCTCTCTACACAATAATACATAATGGCCCACCAAACTCACGCATCTCACATAGTTAACCCAAACTCATGACCACTAACAGGGGCCCTCTCTACTCTTTCACTTACCTCAGGATTAGCAATATGATTTCACTTCAATTGAACAACACTTCTGATAATTAGCCTAATACTAAATATGCTAACCATACTCCAATGATGATGAGATATCATCTGTGAAGGAACCTATCAAGGACATCACACACAAATTGTTCAAAAAGGCCTATGTTATGGAATAATCCTATTTATTGTCTCCAATTTTTTTCTTTGCAGGATTTTTCTTAGCCTTCTACCACTCTAGCCTTGTACTAACACATGACCTTGGAGGGTCCTGACCTCCAGCAGGAATCTTACCACTTAATCCTCTAGATGCTCCCCTACTAAACACATCAGTTCTTCTAGCATCAGGAGTCTCAATCACATGGGCCCATCATAGCGTAATAGATGGTAAGCAAAACAATATAAACCAGGCCTTATTAATTACAATCCTACTTGGACTCTACTTTACTATCCTCCAAGTCTCAGAATATTTCAAAACATCAGTCTCCATCTCAGATGGGATATACAAATATATGTTCTTTATAACAACTGGATTTCACAGCCTCCACGTAACTATTGGATCTACATTCCTTATCATTTGTCTTCTTCCCCAATAATATATATACACATATGTATATATATATATATACACATACAGCAAAAGTGGTCATCAGCAAGAGAATTTGGAGGTTGCAATGTGACCAGGTCTTTCTGTTTTAGAAGTCATATCTATCAGTGACATACAGGTGAATCTCAAGTGAATGGGTGTTAAAGGTCAAAAGATCAAGTTGATAAGTATGGGTCTTACAGAATTCCAAAAGCCTAATGACCAGCAGGGTCTATTCTCTTTCTCCCTTTAGGCTTTTCCTCATTAGAATGCACTTACAGTCATTCTGAATCACGTAATCCACTACAAAATAAAATATCCACATCTAAGATATGTGGTGATTTATTATTCTCTAAAACAACAGTCAAAATAAAATTCCAAATTCCTGTCAGTTGCCTGTTAATGAGCACTGAATGCACAGCTCTGAGTTCAGTAAACTTCACGTATATATATCAGAAAGTTCCAGTGCTATATTAAAGGTCTGAAACAGGAACAATAATTAAGGCTTAATGCCAGTTCCTTTTCTTCTTTAACTGCTGCCTACAGTCCATACACAGCAAATAGTAAAAGGTCATCATAGTTCATTTTATAATGAGTGCATATTTATATTTCCCCAAATCTTTCATCTAACAGAAGTAATAATGGGCTGAAAAAACTTGATATAGTCATGGGGCATAGGAAGGACACAGGACATGGTGAAAGTGGGAAAGCCCAACTCAGTCAATGAAAGATATAGCACAGCTCCCTCTCCCTAATTCATCTGGATTCATCTCATATGAGAAACAGTCTGTACACTCTCTAGAGTTTCAAAAATGTGGGCACTGTTTATGTCTCTCTTCTGATATTTTTTAGCTGTAACATTGAAAAAGTGCTAGTCCAACAAGTCTTAGTTTTCTCATTATAAAACTATAGTGAATACAAAGTCACACTTAGCCTGGGATGGATCTTCTGGGAGTCCTATGTTGGCTGGAATGAAATCAGGAGACAATGTTCTAAAGTATTGCACAAAGTTTAGCATATTATTCCTGTTGCTGACATTTCTCAAGATTTCATTGTCATTTTCAGAAAAGAAATGGATTTTCTCCATAGTATGAGATTCAGTTAAGAGTAGTTCTTCAATGTATATTAGGACAAGAACTTCTGCATCACCTCTCGTGATGGAAGAACACCTATGAACTGGTCTATGTCGACCCATTACTAGTATCCAATAATTGCCACAAATAATCATCACTACTAAACTATTAATACAGTTAGTTCTTCTTTTAACATTTATTTATTACTTCTTGTTACATCTCCATTACCACCCCCTCCCTCCACCCCTCCCAGTCCCACCCTCCCACCCCCTAATACAGTTAGTTCTTAATGTAAGTCTCAAGAAAGTGAGGTAAGGAATATCTTACTGCAGTATAGAAAGTGGCACAGTATTTGTCTGTTTTTTAAACATTCCATGTACTTATAAAACTTAAAGTAGTCTTCTTTGAACTGTGACCTGGACCAACAACCTTCTGACACCTCTGACCTGGTTCCTGCCTCCTCACCCCTTAGTGTTACATCAGTCAGTATCCACAGGAAGGTATTTTACAGAACATAATCAATGAGAGCTCCTCTCCACACAATTTTACAATGATCTTCCTTGACCTTAAAGCATCCATTGTGCCACTTCCTTGTTCTCTTTATCTTCCCTCAACTCGTCTCCTTCAATGTTCTTCTTCTTTTACACAAAATCACTCATGGTGTTCCTCTTCCCTTTCTCAGAGGGTGTGAAGCATGTGTTTCTCAGCTCATAAGCCTTTGCTCTTTCTGTGTCCTATTCCTGACTAATCTTTCTGGGTTTCAATGATGAAGTCACATCTTAGAGAGGCCCATCCACCTGAAAGTGCATAAGGAGACACCTGATGATCCCCATCACTGTCACTGTGGGTTTCCTTGCTAGAAATGATCAAAATAAGTGAGAATATCTTATACTTATTTACTTTCATTCTTCTACACTGGAATGTAGGTCTCAGGCAAACAGGCCTCTGCCTATCTTATTCTCTATTGTCTAGACCCAGGGCCAGCAGGGGACATGCATACTACCAGCTTTGTTGAAGGAGTATGTCCTCAAATAAAAAGTAAATGAGAAATAGCTTCTAGCACTTAGCATTTTAACATTTATAACAATGACAATAGAAAGAAAAAAATTCTATGAAAAAATGTCTGAACAAAGATCAAGAGAACTGAACATTAGGAAGTCATATGTTATTTATATTATATACACAGTTGTCAGTATAAAAATTACAAATAAATGAGAGAAATTAAGTGACATTTTAAGCTGGAATGGGATTCTAATGTGCATGTACCAGTAGGGTCACTGGTATGCAACAAGAATATTGATAATATTTCTGCTGTGTATTAATGAGTAATTATTGTCAGCACCGTTAATAGTCATACAACTAATCCTTCAGGGAGATATTTTTCCAATATTTATTATGTGGAAGGTATTTGTCACAGTGTGTAATCTCATTAGAAAGCAGTAAAAGTCACAGGAGGCAGGTGTTTCACAGAAAACCCACATAACTCTCCTTTCTTTTGGTCTGTAAGTGTCAGCAGCTGGACTCAGGTTTGCTGCTCTTTAAGTACTCACTTGACAATGCTGAAAGCTTCCCTGACATATAGAAAAGCACCAGCACTATGCTATGAGTTGCACCTGGAATGATCATCTGGTTCTGAATGTTAGTGTAAAGTACTGAATTTAATATAGGTTCTCTGTGAATAATGATGACTGTAAACTTGACCCTTCAGATACTGAAATACTACAAATAAAATTATCTATCACACATGTGAAGGACAATTTCCACTCCTCAAATGAATTTTTCAATTAAAAATGAGTTTTCATTCATTTTGACATCAAATATGATAGTGAATGAACAGTGCTCCCAAATAATATTCTTAGTATAATTATGTTTTTAAATAAATAATTTTGTGCCTATCCCGATGCACATGCATATTTCTTTATAATGAAAATAGTATAACATTTTAGTTTTTAAAAAAGGTTGTAAGAGTTCTCCAAATGTCCCCTAAGATTTGCTTCCTAGTTGTTTCATTTGGTTCTAGACATGTTTGAATTTTCCATTGTTGAGTCTCTATTTACATGCACATTTGGCTCAGTCTACTAGGGGAGATCCTGAACATTTATAACATACATATTTGGCATAATAAAGACTTATAACCCATGTCAGTCACTATGTCATACTACTACTAGTGATGCATGAGTATTTTCACATGAATATAGCTCACCATTTATAAATGCTGATGTGGTTTTCAAGAGAAATTTACAGAGTATGAATGATCAAGCCCTGCTTCACTGGAGTAACCCACACACAACATAAGTAGACACCTTAGCTTGATGCATGCTTTTGTGAAATGATTACACAAATGTAATTAACATTCAGATGTAGAAAGAGTTTTATTTGTACCCGAGGCACTCCCTTGCATCATCGCAGTGTTAGGAACCCTCTCTGACTTCCATCTGGGATTGTTTTTATGCTTCTAAGATTTACATGGATTATGCATTCTCTTATAACAGGCTTCTCAATATTAAATATCTGAGATTAAGCAATGCATGAAGAAGGGGCTCAGATTCTCAATTTTTTCCATTTATCAAAAATAGATATTTGATTTAACCTTGGTAGGTTGAATCTTTCAAGAAAATTGTCTGTTTTGTTTAGATTTTCCAATTTTGTGGAGTACAAGTTTTTAAGTAGGATCTAATGATTCTTTGGATTTTCTCATTATCTGTTGTTATTCCCCATTTTTCTTTTATTTTTTTTTTAAATAATTTATTTTTTATTTCTTCAAGTTACATCTCAATCACAATCCCCTCCCTACTCCCGCTCCTGTCCCACTCTTTTCCCTCAACTCCCCCATCCTCTACCCTTTTTTTTTTAGTTTAAGGTATAGCTATTTCTCCCCAACAGCTCCCCCTTTCAGTCCAACAAATGGTTCTTTTTATATAACAATAAATGCAATACAAAACAACAGAAATAAATAGGCCACAATTATGAGAGTTATATGGCTTGGCATATATTCCCAATGTCCAATCCATATGTATTTGGCACCTGACTTTAACATTCTACTATCTAACCATCTCCATGAGTTTAAAGTTCTATATCTGACTCAGCTTTCATACTAACTTGCATTACAATTTTAAAAACATATTCTTAGATCCAGAACACCCTCTTGATTCCTAAACAACTCAAAATTTAACTATGAGACTCTAGCTATCTATTCTTCAGCCACCTCAGAGACCTGAGAGGGATAAATATATCTGATTATATAGGAAGTGCAGGGCCCACAGCTTCCAAAACTAAGAAATGACATACCAGTGGCTCCCTGGACAGTTCCCATTTTCTCTTTATACATTACAGCATCAATATTCAGCCGTTTGGCCCTGTTTCTCTGGCAGACATTGACTGTAGAGCAGGAATTATGAAGGACTTGGCTACCCTGTCTTGACAGAACTAGGCTATCGACTTACCTGTTTCCAAGTTTTGTCCTTTTTGGACAGCATTCTGTCTAGAGTTAAAGCAAGGGGTTTTTCTTGCCAAGAGATAGGCTTGCCACTAATTCAACCATCTCACACTGGAGATTCTTCGATGCTCATCTTCCACTTGGAATAGAATAGGAGGTGCTGTCAGGAGCCGACATGTCTCGATATCTAAATATCTTGTTAAGAAAACATCTTTAAATGCCATATTGTGAAGATCTCATGAGGTTTTGAAGACACCCTACCTATCTCTTATATTTAGATAAGCCAATGTTGCTTGTCTCTTAGCAACTTGATTTCTGAGTAGCTTAGAAAATAACTGTGACAGACTGTCATAGTAACTAACAAAATGACATGCTTGCATGACTATTGGTTTGCATTTCTTAATTATCTTAAACAGTTTATGACTGTTGGTAACAAAAGGCCAAAACTTCACATTTCATTTTTAAGCATTACTAGGTACAATACCTTTAAGAAGTGTTACACTTAATTTTGCTTCAATGTACAAGGGTCAATACCATTGTGGCCAAATATCTTAATTTTATATCAATATACAAAGATCACTACTGATGTAGTCCAATACAATCTTAATTTTGCATTAATATACAATGATCAATACCAATTTAGCCAAATATAATATTAATTTTGTATCAATATACAAAGGTATAAGGGCATATTCAATAATCTGTCCTTTTTTTCTTGATCTTTTCTATACTATGTCTATGTCCCATTTTTTTCTCATGTCTATTCACTCCTACAGGAGAGAAAGAAGGATACAGAAAAGAAAAAGAGAGAAATCCCTGGGTCTAACCTCCAAAACCCATTTAACAAGACCATTTAACAGCTTGTAGTCTCTTCCCCTAAATAACGCAATTTTCTGTTATCCATCAATTAACCAAATGGGGGGAAAACACCCTCCCCAACTTCTGGGGATGGGACATCGCTCTCTTAAAATGACTTCCTGCTGATTTGAGACATAGTAAACCTGTTTGGGGCCCAAATAAGAATGAAAAAATGGTTAAAAATGTTTTGAGTTGCTGTGGTTGTAGAATTTTGAGGAAACACCTATTGAGTAAGTCTGCAAGACTGGATCATCTGGGCCACTCGTCTTCTTTGGTGTCTGATCTGTTTTCTGCTGAGAATTCCATTGTCCAGTTGTCCCTGGATTCCTTGAATGGATGCTTTAAATCTCCTGGAATGATAAGAACAGAGCCATGCCCTAATCCTAACACTGGGACAATTACCTTTTTTTGGTGGGAGGGGGTCAGGAATTATTTTTCCTGGAGCAAATTTGGTTTTTTGACAATACATAAAGTATTATCTTTCAATCCAGATTAAAGAAGAAATTATTTTGTTATGTTGGAGCTAAACAAACCTTTAGTGTATATATTTTGAGATCTCAAAGGACAATTTGTTTGAATTGCAGCATGCCTTTTTTAAGTAGTTTTTAAATTTAAATCCTTCCAAATCCTATGTGCCTATCTCTGCATTCTAAGTTTTGGGATCAAAGACATGTGGTTCCCAATTAATGGGATTAAAGATGTGCTCTACCACCCCTGGATCAAAGTTTATCTCTATTTAGATTGTTTTGTATCAGGCTGACCTTGAGCTCTGAGATCTGCCTGTTTCTGTCTCTAGTGTGTTGGGATTAAGGGTGTATTGTTCTCAAATGATGGGATTAAGGGTGTGCACCATCTCCACCCTGTTCCTTGTAATTCTAGAATTTATAAGACAACTAACTCTATAGTGGTCCTCCTGCCTCTGCTGGAGTTAAAGTCATTGACTAACACCACACATTTCATGTATTTTACCTTAGCTCTAAGTTTTTTTAGTGCTTGGAGGATTATAAAACCAGGTTGATCAGCTGTAACCTTTAATTTATTTACAGTGTTTTAAACATGTTACCTGATTTTTAATGCCAAACCATGGAAATATCCTATACCTCTACAAAGAAAAAAAAAAAAAAAAACTTTTAAGCTGCTATCAAGTTTGTAATCTATGTGGCCTCCTGCTGTCTAACATTCAAATCTGAAATTAAGGCCTTTTTTCTATCATGCCAGTAAGGCAAGTATACCTTTGGTAAATTATAGTTTGAAATTTTTATATTGCATTTGTATTATATTTTTTAAGCTTATTAAGTCTTGTCTTTAAAAAGTAATATTTACTTCTAGAACATACTTTCCTCCCTCCTCCCGTCCTGGCCCCTCCCTTCCTCTCTCCTTCCCTCCCTCCCTTCTTCCTTCCTTGTTCCTCTACTTGGTCCTCTCTTTCTCCTCAGATGAGGTGGGCCCTCACATATCATACTCCCTCAGATCTTGCGTCATGTGAGGGCCAAGAGCTTCCACTTGTACTGGAGCTTGATGAGGTACACCATCCAGGGTGTGTTGTTCCACTAACCTGCAGCAGATTCCATGACTCACTGGTGGGTAAAATTTTTCCTAGGATAGATATACTAGGTTCCTATCTATTTGGGTGTGTGGGTTGTTGGACAGTTATCCTGTGATGTATGGTTAATATTCATTTATAAGGGAATAAATACATACCATGTTTATCTTTCTGGGACTGTGTCAGCTCACTTAGGATGAGCTTTTCTAGCTCTATCCATTTGGTTTCGAATTGCATGATTTCCTCATTTCTGATAGCTGTGTAGTATTCCATTGTGTAAATGTACCACAGTTTTTTTTATCCATTCTTCAGTTGAAGGACATCTGGGTTGTTTCCAGTTTCTGGCTATTACAAATAAAGCTGCTATGAACATTGTTGAGGCAATGTCCTTGTGGTTTCGTTTCGAATCTTTTGGATATATGCCCAAGAGGGGTATGGCTGGGTCTTGAGGTAGATTTATTCCCAATTTTCTAAGATATCTCCAGATTGATTTCCAAAGTGGTTTCCACAAGTTTGCAGTCCCACCAGCAATGGGGGAGTGTTCCCCTTTCTCTACATCCTTGCCAGCATGTGTTATCATTTTAGTTTTTGATCTTAGCCATTCTGACAGGTGTGAGATGGAATCTCAGAGTTGTTTTAAGTTGCATTTCCCTGATGACCAAAGATGTTGAACATTTCCTCAAATGCCTCTCGGCCTTTAGAGATTCCTCTTCTGTGAATTCTCGGTTTAGCTCTGTACTCCATTTATTGATGGGGTTATTTGTTTTTTTGGTGTTTAATTTCTTCAGTTCTTTATATATTTTGGATATTAGCCCCCTGTCAAATGTTGGGTTGGTGAAGATCCTTTCCCAGTCTGTAGGCTGCCGTTTTGTTCTAAAGACAGTGTCCTTTGCCTTACAGAAGATTTTCAATTTTATAAGGTCCCATTTATTGATTGTTTGTTTTAGTGCCTGAGCTATTGGTGTTCTATTCAGGAAGTTGCTACCAGTGCCAATGAGTTCAAGGCTTTTCCCCCGTTCTCTTCTATTAATGTTACTGTGTCTGGATTTATGTTGAGGTCCTTGATCCACTAGTCTTAAGTTTTGTACAGGGTGGTAAGTATGGATCTATTTTCATTCTTCTACATGTTGACATCCATTTAGACCAACACCATATATTGAAGATGCTTTCCTTTTTCCATTTTTTTTTTTTTTTTTTTTTTGGTTTTTCGAGACAGGGTTTCTCTGTGTAGCCCTGGCTGTCCTGGACTCGCTTTGTAGACCAGGCTGGCCTCGAACTCACAAAGATCCGCCTGCCTCTGCCTCCCAAGTGCTGGGATTAAAGGCGTGCGCCACCACCGCCCGGCTCCATTTTATGTTTTTGTCTTCTTTATCAAAAATTAAGTGTCCATAGGTGTGTGGATTTATTTCTGAGTCTTTAATTTGATTCCATTGGTCAACTGGTCTGATTCTATACCAGTACCATGCTGTTTTTATTACTATTGCCCTGTAGTACAGCTTGAAATCTTGGATGGTAATACCTCCAGATGTTCTGTTATTGTACATTATTGATTTAACTATTCTGTGTCTTTTATTATTCTATATGAAGTTGAGAATTGTTTTTTTCCAGATCTGTAAAAAATTGAGTTGGTATTTGGATAGGAATCGCATTGAATCTTTATATTGCTTATGGTAAGATTGCCATTTTTATTGTGTTAATCCTACCTATCCATGAGCAAGGGAGATCTTCCCATCTTCTGATTTCTTCTTCAATTTCTTTCTTCAGGAACTTGAAGTTCTTATCATACAGGTCTTTCACTTGCGTGGTTAGATTACCCCCAGGTATTTTATATTATTTGGGGCTATTGTGAAGGGTGTTGATTCCCTTATTTCTTTCTCAGCCCATTTGTTTGTTGTATAAAGAAGGGCTTCTGATTTTTTTCGAATTAATTTTGTATCCGGCCACCTTGCTGAAGAAGTTTATCAGCTGTAGAAGTTCTCTGGTGGAATTTTTGGGGTCACTTATGTATACTATCATATCATTTGTAAATAGGGATACTTTGACTTCTTCCTTTCCAAATTCTATCCCCTTTATCTCTTTTAGTTGTCTTGTTGCTCTAGCTAAAACTTCAAGTACTATGTTGAAGAGATATGGAGAGAGTGGGCAGCCTTGCCTTGTCCCTGATTGCAGAGGACATGCTTTAAGTTTCTCTCCATTTAGTTTGATGTTGGCTATTGGCTTGTTGTAAATTGTTTTTTTTATGTTTAAGTATGGTCCTTATATGCCTGATCTCTCTAAGACTTTTAACATGAAGGGGTGCTGTATTTTGTCAAAAGCTTTTTCAGCATCCAATGAGATGATCATGTGGTTCTTTTCTTTCAGCTTGTTTATGTGGTGTATTACATTGATGGATTTTCTAATGTTGAGCCACCCCTGCATCCCTGGGATGAAGCCAACTTGATCATGGTGTATGATACTTTTGATGTGATCATGGATCCGATTTGCAAGTATTTTATTAAGTATCTTTGCATCCATGTTCATAAGGGAAATTGGTCTGAAATTTTCTTTCTCCATTGGGTCTTTGTGAGGTTTAGGTATCAGGGTGACTGTGGCCTCATAGAATGTGTTTGGCAGTATTCCTTCTGTTTCTATGTTGTGGAAGAGTTTGAAGAATATTGGTGTTAGCTCTTCTTTGAATGTCTGGTAGAATTCTGTGCTGAAACCATCTGGGCCTGGGCTTTTTTTGGTTGGAAGACTTCTAATGACTTCTTCTATTTCCTTAAGCGTTATAGGACTGTTTAATTTGTTTATCTGTTCTTGATTTAACCTTGGTAGGTGGAATCTATCAAGATAATTGTCCATTTCTTTTAGATTTTCCAATTTTGTGAAGTACAAGTTTTTGAAGTAGGACCTAACGATTCTTTGGATTTCCTCCATGTCTGTTGTTATTTCCCCCTTTTCATTTCTGATTTTGTTGATTTGTTCCTTCTGTCTTTTAGTTAGTTTAGCTAAGGGCTTGTCTATTTTGTTGATTTTCTCAAAGAACTAACTTTTGGTTTTGTCGATTCTTTGTATTGTTCTTTTTGTTTCTATGTTGTTGATTTCAGCCCTGAGTTTGATAATTTCCTCTCATCTGCTCCTCTTGGGGGTGTTTGCTTTTTTTTGTTCTAGCCCTTTCAGGTGTGCTTTTAGGTGGAAACTCTCCAGTTTCTTTTTGAAGGCACTTAGTGCTATCAACTTTCCTCTCAGCAATGCTTTCAATGTGTCCCATAAGTTTGGGTATGCTGTGCCTTCATTTTTATTGAATTCTAAGAAGACTTTAATTTCTTTTTTTTTTATTTCTTCCCTGACTCAGAGGTCATTGAGGAGAGAGTTATTCAGTTTCCATGTTTTTGCAGTCTCTCTGTTGTTTTTGTTATTATTGAAGTCAATCTTTATTCCATGATGGTCTGATAAGTTACAAGGGGTAATTTAAATTTTCCTATGTCTGTTGAGGCTTGCTTTGTGACTGACTATATGGTCAATTTTGGAAAAGGTTCAGTGAGGTGCCGAGAAGAAAGTGTATTCTTTTGTTTTGGGGTAAAATGTTCTGTATAGATCAATTAGGTCCATTTGGTTCATGACATCTGTGAGGTTCAGTATTTCTCTGTTTGATTTCTGCGTCGTTGATCTGTCCAGTGGTGAGAGTGGTGTGTTGAAGTCTCCTACTATTAATATATGAGGTTCTATGTGGGATTTGAGCTTCAGTAGTGTTTCTTTAATGAATATGGTTGGTTTTACAATTGGGGCATAGATGTTCAGTATTGAAATTTCATCTTTGTGGATTTTTCCTTTGATGAGTATGTAGTATCCTTCCCCATCTCTTTTGATTAATGTTGGTTGAAAGTCCAATTTGTTGCATACTAGAATTACTACTCCAGCTTTTTTCTTGGGTCCGTTTGCTTGGTATATTTTTTCCAGCCCTTTACTAGGAGATAATGTCTTTCTTTTTTGCTGATGTGTGTTTCTTGTAAGCAGCAGAATGTGGGATTCTGTTTGCGCATCCATTCTGCTAGCCTGTGACTTTTTATTGGGGAATTGAGTCCATTGATGTTGAGAGATATTAATGACCAGTGATTTTTACTTCCTGCCATCTTGTTGTTGGTGGAAATAGTGTGTGAGTAAGCTTTTTTTTTTTTTGGTTTTACTGCAGGCATGCTATTTGTTCCTGTGCTTTCTTGTGTGTACTTAAACTCTTTGGGTTGGAGTTTACCTTCCAACATCTTC
Organism: Lophiomys imhausi; assembly: GCA_907164525.1. Classification (NCBI taxonomy): domain Eukaryota; kingdom Metazoa; phylum Chordata; class Mammalia; order Rodentia; family Muridae; genus Lophiomys; species Lophiomys imhausi. Next base: position 5,607,382 of record CAJQZJ010032546.1, read on the forward strand.
TGTAGAGCTGGATTTGTGTATAGACATTGTTTGAATTTAGCTTTGTCATGGAATATCTTGTTTTCTCCATCTATGTTGATTGACAATTTTGCAGGGAATAGTAGTCTGGCCTGGCATTTGTGGTTTTTTAGGGTCAGCAAGACGTCTGTCCAGGCCCTTCTGGCTTTTAGAGTCTCTGAAGAAAAGTCAGGTGTGATTCTGATAGGTTTGCCATTATATATTACTTGACCCTTTTCCCTAACACCTTTTAATATTCTTTCTTTGTTCTGTACATTTAGTGTTTTGATTATTATGTAGCGGGAAGATTTTCTTTTCTGGTCTAATGTTTTTGGAGTTCTGTAAGCATCTTGTGCAGGCATGTCTTTTTTTAGATTTGGGAAATTCTCTTCAATGATTTTGTTGAAGATATTTTGTGGTCCATGGAGGCAGGACTCTTCTCTTTGTTCTATTCCTATTATTCTGACATTTTGTCTTTTCATTGTGTCCTTGATTTCCTGAAGGTTTTGTGTCATGACTTTTTAGATTTGACACTTTCTTTGACAGATGTATCAATATCTTCAATTTTATCCTCTATGGCTGAAATTCGTTCTTCCATCTCTTGTATTCTGTTGGTGATACTAGTGTCTGCAGTTCCGATTCTTTTCTTAAGTGTTTCCAGTTCTATGGATGTCTTGGATTGGATTTTCTTCATTACTTCAACTTCCCTTTTCAGGTCTTCCATTCCTTTAAGAGCTTTATTCATTTCCATCACCTCCTTTGCAGTACTTAGGTGATCCTCTCTGCGGTATTTCATTTCCTCCCTTAGGCTTTCTATTATTAATATAAGCATAGGATTAAGTTCGTTTTCCTTTGTTTCAATTGTGTTTGGCTGTCCAGAGTTGTCTGTAGCATTCTTGCTAGGATCTGGAGACATCCTATTTTTGTTTTTTGTTTTTTGTTTTTTTTTTACCATGTTCTTGCACTGACCTTTTGTCATCTGATTGACCCTGGTGTTGTCTTTTGTTTCTTTTGTAAGCTGACCTTGGTGCTCAGGAAAACTCCCTGCCCAGGGGGTTGGCTTATCCTGAGATCCTGGTGTTTACCTCCAGATGGCGGGCAGGTTCCTGTAAAAGACTGGCTCTTGAAGAGGAGAGTGGATGCCGCTCTGCTCTCCTCAATTGCTTGTGACCCAATTGGACCAGTATAGAGGGGATTGGAGTGGGGAGAGGGCGATCCTCTGAGGACCTGGGAGCTGGCAGGTCTCCTCAGAAAGGCAGGTAGAGCTGTGGTTGGGTCTTTGTTCTCCTCTCACTGACCCAGTCGTTCTGGCTCTGCAGCTAGGCTGACTGTGCAGGCAGGGAGCTCCACCCACAAAGGGTGCAGGCCTCAGTGTGCCTGTTGCTGACTGCCTCAGAAGCTTGGGTGCTAGGGTGAGTGACCTGCCACAGTATTTGTGGAGAACATACAGTCACTGGCTCTGTTTGCAATCAGTCTTGGCTCTTAATTGCTTTGCTGTGACTGGGTTAGGTCTCTGCCTCTCAGCTACAGTGCACACTGTGCTGCCATGTTGGAAACTCAGGAAAAAAAAAAACCTCACTTACCTTTGCTCTTGTGGTATGGCTGTTTTTCCTTCTTAGGTATACAGGTCCTAGTGCAGGTTGGATATCAGGCAGGCAGGCGGGGCCGCTGATCTGTGGCTGGAGCTTTAGGTGGATCCATTCCTGGGCTAGATCTCCTCTAGCCAGAGCTCCTCTCCAGACGGGTGATGGAGCTGGCTGATCTCAGGGTGGTGTTCTTGGGAACTGCGTGTACTGTTTTACCTGGTGGCCAGTCTCAATGTTCGCTGGGGGAATTCACACATTCTCTGTGTTTCACAGTGGACTAGGGGACCTCACATTCACTCCACAGTGACTAATCTCACTTACCTACTACTCAGATGCACTGCTCTATGGTCAGTACCATCTTGGATTTCCAAAAAAATCCCATTTTTCTTTTCTGATTTTGTTCATTAGGAGTTTTTTCCCTCTGCCCTTTAGTTAGTTTGGCTAAGGATTTGTCTATTTTGTTGATTATTGCAAAGAATCAACTCTTGTTTTTGTCAATTCTTTGTATTGTTCTTTTTGTTGTTTCTAAGTTATTGACTTTAGCCCTGAGTTTGATAATTTCCTACTGGCTGCTCCTCTGGGGAGTGTTTGCTTCTTTCTGTTCTAGCTCTTTCAGATGTGCTTGTAGGTCACTAGTAAAGAAACTCTTGAATTTCTTTTTGAAGGCACTTAGTTCTATAAACTTTCCTCTTACCACTGCTTTCAATGTGTCCCATAAGTTTGGGTATGTTGTGTTTTCATTTTCATTGAATTCTATCCTTCTTTGTCTCTTATGTAGGGGGGGAAGACTTGAAAAAATGGGTTATAGGCATAATATAGGAATGATAAAGAAAAGGGATAGATTATTGAATACACTCTTATATCTTTGTGTATTGGTACAAAATTAAGGTTAACTCTTTTTAAGGTATTGTACCTAGGTAATGATTAAAAAGGCAATGTGTGGTTTTGACCTTTTGATAGCAACTGTCACAAACTATTTAGGATAATTAAGGAATGCAAACTAATAGTCATTCAAACATATCTTTTTTAAAATAATTCATTTTTTATTTCTTCAAGTTACATATCAATCACAATCCCCTCCCTACTCCCCTTCCAGTCCCACCCTTCCACCCTCTTCCACCTCAACTCTCCATCCTCTTCCCTTTTTTTTAATTTTAAGGTATTTCTTTTTCCCCCAAACAGCTCTCCCTTTCAATCCAACAAATGGTTCTTACTCTTATAACTATAAATACAACACAAAACAACAGAAATAAATATGCCACAATTATGAGAGTTATATGGCTTAGCATACATTCCCAGTGTCCAGTTCATATGTATTTGGCACCTGACTTTAACATTCTACTATCTAACCATCTCCATGAGTTTAAAGTTCTATATCTAACTCAGCTTTCATACTAACTTGCATCACAATTTCAAAAATATCTTCTTAGATCCAGAACACCCTCTTGATTCCTAAACAACTCAAAATTTAACTATGAGACTCTAGCTATCTATTCTTCAGCCACCTCAGAGACCTGAGAGGGATAAATATATCTGATTATATAGGAAGTGCAGGGCCCACAGCTTCCAAAACTAAGAAATGACATACCAGTGGCTGCCTGGACAGTTCCCATTTTCTCTCCATACATTACAGCATCAATCTTCAGCCATTTGGCCCTGTTTCTCTGACAGACATTGATTGTAGAGCAGGAACTTTGAAGGACTTGCCTACCCTGTCTTGGTAGAGCTAGGCTGTCGACTTACCTGCTTCCAAGTTTTGTCCTTTTTGGACAGCAGTCTGTCTACAGTTGAAGCAAGCGTTTTTTTTTTTTACCAAGATAAAAGCTTACCACCAATTCAATCATCTCCCACTGGAGATTCTTCGATGCTTATCTTCTACTTGGAGTAGAATAGGGGGTGCTGTCAGGAACTGGCATGTCTCGATATCAAAAAATCTTAAGTTAAGAAAATATCTTTGAATGCCATATTCTGCAGATCTCTTGAGGTTTTTGAAGATGCCCTATCTATCTTTTATATTTAGATAAGCAAATATTGCTTCTCTCGTAGCAACTTGATTTCTGAGTAGCTTAGAAAATAACTGTGACAGACTGTCATAGTAACTAAAAAAATGACATGTTTGCATGACTATTAGTTTCCATTTCTTAATTATCCTAAGCAGTTTATGACAGTTGGTAGCAAGAGGCCAAAACTTTACATTTCCTTTTTAAGCATTACTAGGAAAAATACCTTTAAGAAGCGTTACTCCTAGTTTTGTATCAATATACAAAGATCAATACCAATGTGGCCAAATATAATCTTAATTTTGTATCAATATACAAAGATCAATACTGATGTAGCTCAATACAATCTTAATTTTGCATTAATATACAATGATCAATACCAATTTAGCCAAATATAATATTAATTTTGTATCAATATACAAACCTATAAGACCATATTCAATAATCTGTCATTTTCTCTTGATCCTTCCTATACTATGTCTATGTCCCATTTTTCTCAAGTCTGTTCACTCCTACAAAGGAGAGAAAGAAGGATACAGAAAAGAAAAAGAGAGAAGTCCCTGGGTCTCACCTCCAAAACCCATTTAACAGCTTGTAGTCTTTTCCCCTAAATAACAAACTTAGAATGCAGAGACAGGCATATAGGATTTGGAAGGATTTAAGTTTAAAACTACTTACAAAAGGCAGGCTGCAATTCAAGCAAATTGTCCTTTGAGATCTCAAAATATATATATTAAAGTTTTGTTTAGCTCCAAAATATCAAAATAATTTCTTCTTTAATCTGGATTGAAAGGTAATACTTTATATATTATCAAAAATACAAATTTGCTCCAGGAAAAATATTACCTGACCTCCCCCCCAAAAAAAGAAAAAGGTAATTTTCCCAGAGTTAGGATTAGGGTAGAGCTCTGTTCTTATCTTTCCAGGAGATTTAAAGCATCCATTCAAGGAATCCAGGGACAACTGGACAATGGAAACCTCAGCAGAAAACAGATCAGACACCAAAGAAGACAAGTGGCCCAGATGATCCAGCCTTGCAGACTTCCTCAATAGCAGTTTCCTCAAAAGTCTACAACCACAACAACTCAAAATCTCTAAGATCGTTCAGCTCCACAGACTGCTCCAGCCAGAACTTCAGTAAAGCTCTGAAGATCAGCTTCTGTCTATGAACTTCGTAGGACATCTAAATAGCTGAGCACAAAAGGACTGAACATCAAATGATTCTATTAACATTTTAAACCATTTTTCCATTCTTATTTGAGCCCCAAACAGGTTTACTATGTCCCAAATCAGCAGGAAGTCATTTTAAGAGAACAACATCCCATCCCCAGAAGGTGGGGAGGGTGTTCCCCACCCCTTTGGTTATTTGATGGATAATACAAACATATCTTTTTTTTATTAGGTACTAGCATAGTTTATAATAGATGTTTCATAAGTTAATCAAAAATCACGTTGCTAAGGGACAAGCAATATTTGTTTATCCAAATGTAAGGAGATGGAAAGGTTGTCCTCAAAAACCTGAAGAGATCTGTAGAATACGGCATTAAAAGATGTTTTCTTAACTTAAGATTTTTTGATATTGAGACATATGAGCTCCTGACAGCACCATCTATTCTACTCCAAGTGCAGGATGAGCATCAAAGAATCTCCATTTGGAGATGGTTGCATTAGTGGCAAGCATGTCACTTGAGCAAGAAAAATCCCTTGCTTCAACTATAGACAGAATACAGTCTGAAATGGACAAAATTGGAAGCAGGTAAGTCGACGGCCTATCTCTGCCAAGACAGGGTAGGCAAGTCCTTCATAATTCCTTCTTTACAAATAATATCTGTCAGAGATACTGGGCCAAGAGGCTGAAGATAGATGTTCTATCGTATGGAGAGAAATTGGAGATTGTCCAGGCAGTCAGTTGTCTCTCATTTCTTGGTATTGGAAAATGCTGGCTCTGTGATTCCTGTATCATCAGATATATTTATACTTCTCCAGTTTCTGATGTGGTTGAAGACTAAATAGTTATAGTTAAATTTTAAGTTGTTTAGGAATTAAAAGGTTGTTCTAAGTCTAAGAAGATGTTTTTAAGTGGTAATGCAAGTTAGGATATAAACTGAGTTTGGTATAGAACTTCAAACTCATTGAGATAGATAGATAGATAGATAGATAGATAGATAGATAGATAGATAGATAGATAGACGGATGGATGGATGGATGGATGGATGGACGGACAGACAGACAGATAGATGATAGATAATAGAATATTAATATCATTTTCCAAATATGTATGGACTGGACATTGGGAATGTATGTTATACCTTATAATTTTCATAATTGTGGACACTTGTTCTTATTGTTTGGTATTGTATTTATTGTTATAAGAGGAAGAGCTGTTTATTAGACTAAAAGGGGGAGCTGTTGGGGGAAAAAGCTATGCCTTAAGTTTAAAAAAAACATATAGGAGGGTGAGAGGGAAGAGGGTAGGAGAGTGGGACTGGGAGGGTGAGGAGGGAGGGTATTATGATTGAGATGTAACTTGAAGAAATAAATGTAAAAAATGGATTTTTTTCTCAAATTATATACTGATTATAGTTTCCCCTATTTACTCCTCTCAGTTCCTACTCTGTGTCTGTGTACACAAAGGACTTGGTCTAGACCCATGTAGGCCCCTGTGCATACTATGTCTGTCTCTGTAAGTTCATATGTGCTTTGATCATGTTGATTAGGGAGCCTTGTTTTCTTGTTGTCTTTGATCCCCTCTTGCTCTTACACTCTTTCTGCTTCTTCCATAGGATTATTTGAGGGTTTTGATGGAGACCTCCCATTCAAGGCTGAATATTCCAAAGTGTCTTATTCTTTGCATAATGGTTGGCTGTGGATCTTTGCATTTATTCTCATCTGCTGCAGGAAGAAGATTCTTTGATGATAAATGAGCATGGTACTGATCAATGAATATGGAAGAATGTCACTAGGAGTCATTTAATGCTATTTATTTTTAGACAGTACTATTTAGATTTCCCCTAAGTCTCTATGCTAAAAGTTCTTAGTCAACTAAATAGTGTAGAGTATGGGTTCTATCTCCTGGAGTGCCCATTAAGGCAAATCAGATAATGGTTAGTTACTCACACAAACTTTGTGCTACCATTTCACTAGCATATCTTGCATGAAGGATATCATTGTCACTCCAAGGGTTTATGGCAGGGTTAGTATTTGCATTTCTGTAGCAGTAAAATTTTATTTAACAAGCATATATTTATTAATACTTAACAATTACCTATACTAAGTCCTAAAGCCCAAACCCTAACTCTAAGACCTAATCTAGAACACCCTAATATCTATAAAACAAATAGTTAATTCTAACCTAAAGTTTCTTAAAAGGATATTCTCATAGAATAAATTTTGGTGTGGATCCATATGGGTGGTTGATTTCTGCCAAATCTTTCAGTCTTATAGTCTGTGAATCTTGTTCATCAGATCTTAAGGCAGTTTATAACAACAATTGAAGTGGGGCGACTCTTATAAGAATTCCATCTTCAGTCCTAGGACCCACTTATTTGACAGATGAAAAGTTTATTAGGCTCACCATTCAGATGCTTTGGGCCTCCAAGCGTCTTGCCTCAGTGCTCAGTCTAATCCTGGCATTTTGGCTATTCAATGCTTTGGAAATCCAAAGTCTTTGCAACTTTCCGAGTTGGACAAAAATGGCCCAACTCTCCCAAATGGCATATTTTGTCATGCTCTCCATCTATGTGGATCCATGAACTCTCTGGGTGGGTGAAGCAGGAGGAGTGATGTGAAGCCTCTTGACCAGATGAGGAGGAAGGTAGCCACGAGGCTGCATGCACTTATGATTTAAATCCTTTGTGTCATGATGAGTCTCAAAGATCTCAGGGTGAACTCCGGCCTCTCATTGCCATGGTTCTTGGCGGGCTTATGCAGGGCATGCCCCTGTCCAAAGTCACATGATTTGCCTTTAGGTGGGCTTTCCAAGGAATGTCCTTCAATGTCAATCATATCCAGATGTAACTGGATATACTCATATCTTTTTACCAGAGAAGCCTAATTCTAAAATTCCTATTCCAAAATCCCTATACTCAATTTCTCTAATACTACCATACATTTCTTTTTTTGGTGCCATGCAGAGTATCTTCCTGTATCGAGATGCTAGAACATAATATGTGAAAGCTCTAAGTGAGCACCGCCTCAACTTCTTCATGTTCAATGAATTGTGTAGATGTTCCCTTGCAGTCAATTGGTGGATAGCAACGTGTACCCCTGGCAAAATCCTAGTTGGGGAATTCCCATAGTATCCCTTTGACCTACAACTCAACTAGACATAACTCAAGCCAAGTACTAGAAGTATTATTTGGTGACAAGAGATGTCCACTTGAGACTCTATCTCCCCTATTATTGGGTGATTTTAGTTAGATTGCCTTCATATATGTAAATATTTTAGGAAGCTTATACTGTATTAGGTTTCCAAAACAGCTCAGAAATAGCCTCTAATTTTAGCAAATAATAATAAAATATTCAATATTCTTAGCCACTAGAGAAATGAAAATCAAAACTACTTTGAGAAAAACTGTTAGAATATATAAGAACCATAACACAAGTGACAGCACATACTGGCAAAGATGTGAAGTATGAGAAACAGTCATATATCATTTGTGGGAGTGCCAACTTGCATAATCACTCCGGAAATCAGTGTGGCAGTTCCTCTAGAAAATAGGAATCCATCTGCCTCAAGATCCAGCTACATTATTCTTTGGTATATACTCAAAGGATGTGTCATCATAGCACAGGGAAACTTGCTCAGCCATGTTCATTGCTGTTCTGTTCATAATAGCCAGAAGTGGGAAACAATGTAGGGGTCCCTCAAAAGAATGAATAAAGAAAATGGGCTACAATTACTAAATTGAATATTTACTCAGCTGTTAAAGTGAAATTTACAGGTAAATGGATGGTACTAGGAAAAAATCATCCTGAGAAAGATAACCCAGATACATAAGGAGAAATATGATGTGCATTAACTTTTATGTGAATATTGTTAAATGATATACCTGATAATATATACATATATATACTTGATATATATATATATATACTTGATATATATATATATATATATATATGTGTGTGTGTGTGTGCATTCACACATATACACATAAAAACACATACACACTATTGTTCTCACAAATAGCTGATAACAAAAAATACAGATCATATAGTGGCTTTTACTAAAGATGCCACTTATGATTTTTCTATTTCTGAGGAATGCTAAAAGTGGAAATGTGTTTCTCTTTAAATTTCAGTAATCTTCAATCTACAGATGGAAATATTTAATTTCCTCTGAGCCTCATTGCAAGTCATTTGCTAATGTGTAAATCTGAAGCCCTTGTGGGAATCAGAAAATGCAGCTGTTCCTTAGAACGACCCATTTATACATGTGAATCTCTGTTTGTGCAGGGATGTACCAGGCATAGTAGGGAATCACATTCAGTGTGTTGTGATTTTGCAGCTGCAGATGCTCAAGAGCACAGATTACTTGGGTTAAGGCTGCCATTAATCTGATCTCAAATCCTTGTTGCATTTGAGCCTGTTTACAAAGCCATCATAATCCCAAGATTTGTTTTTACCTACTTTGTTCCACTTAGTAAAAACCATGTCCCCTTCCAGGGATCTGTTCCATCTGTATTTCAGAAGTCATGTTCTTATAAAGACCCTCATTTTAGAAGCTTCTAGGCCTATATGCACCTTAACAAATATATGCAGAGATATGTAGCAGCTTTTCTAACCAGATGTGAACTGATTTCTGCAAGTAAATATAAATGCTTTCTCACATGCTTATTGTCTCTTGGTACAAACTATTGGAAAACCATTTTTCTTTAAGTAAGATGAAATTTTAATGTAGACATTCCCTTCAACTTATAAGAAACAGCAACACAGACAGGACGTCATTTCCATACTGTTTCTACCAAGTTCTTGAGATTAAACATCAACATAAGAATATAAAACACACAAACCACAAGCCCATCATAAGCAACACACTAAAAGCAAAGTTTATCAATCAGTCATGAATTAAAGTACACACATACACACAAATGCCTTCCTGAGAGAGGCTTTGGACATCATCCCGAGGGCCATGAGAAAAGAGGTTCTTAATTAACATTTTCTGTCATTCGACTCTGATGCCTTTTTGTTTGGTTCTTTCTGTCTTTTTTGATCCTTCTTGGAGTCTACCTCCTACCTCCTACCTCCTAGGATTTAAGGGTTACTCCTTACTTCACAGACTCTTCCTGAAACCTGACTTGATGGTCCTATTATTAAATACACTCTTTGCTCAGTGGTTAGACCAAGAGCAGTATCAGAAACTTTCCTTTTTGGAGCTTCTTCAACGTCCCTACACTTTATTTTTTGCCAACGGTAATTTTCATGAGCTCTAAAATAGACCCCAAATAGTTTGGGGTCCTCATTTTGTAGGGAAAGGAAGTGAAGTAATAAAGATAACTTTCCTGAAGTCACACAGGTAACACATCAAAGAGCCTAGATCTCCCTGGCTCGAAATCTCCATTCCTTGAAGGATAATATATTAAAACTCAAAGTGGTCTGAACAGACATCTCTCCAATGTTCCAATTGCAAATGTCCAGGGCCCTTCATAACAGGGAAATAGTATATACATCACCCCCTCTTAAACTCATGAAAACTATTCATCTCATAAAAATAGAAATATTTGATATTGCATATACAATTGCTGCATTAATAAATTTTTTAATATTATTATACAGGCATATTATATGAATAGGTGTTTTATCCTTCCAATAAGTTCTTGGGCATGTTGGTCATGGGCTGTGTGATGTCTTCTCTTACCTTTTCTCATTTTGTGCTTCTGTATGTGAATGTATACAGGAGACTCTTTGCTGGAGTGACTCAATGTGATATGAATTTTATATTTTACCATTGCTTCCCTTTGTGGGAAGTCCCTAAAACTTTCTGTTCTTTCTATCAACTTTTCCTGTTTTTTCCCTACATTTTCTACTTCTCTGTTACACTTTTTTTCATTAAGTTTCCTCTAGAAGAAAGAAATATTAACAGTACATCCTCCACTGTTCTTTTCATTTGACTTATCTCTACTTCCCTCGTTCATTCAAAATGGTCCCTGCTTGGCACCAGTACAGTTACAGGTGTCCTTCATCAAGTTTCCTCTAGTGACCACTTTTCATGGTCTTTTAAAATCCATTAGTTGACTTCAGGGAGCAACACTAAAAGCATTTCCTTGGCCTGTGGAGAGGCTCTAGGGTTCATCTTTTAACCAACTTTTAGAGCAATAGAATTTGAAATTAATTTTCTCTCCAGAGATAAAGTTATTTTATGGAAAAAGAACATGTTTCTTGGAAGAGGACTTCCTTGACCATTCTCTCCATAAATGAATTAACTCTAATCTGTGTCCTAATATGGTTACTTTAAAGGTTTTATTATCTCCCTGACTCTTGGGTGTTAGTAGATTGTTTATGGGGAGAAAATATTTGTTCTTTAACTCTTTGTTATCAAATCAAGGGCATTGTATAAAATCTGAGTAGCTATTTAGATTGATCAACAGCCCAAATTTTGTGTTCCCTCAGGCTTTTAGGAAATTAGAAAGATGCTAATTAGTAAGGAATTAATTCAATGTTTAGTTTATATGAAACACATTACTCACTAACCATTAGTAGGCATAGTCTGTCTTATGTCTTATGACATAAACAATATTTTGAATCGAAAATTGGTTATCATAAGGGAGTTTGAAAATAACTTAAAAAGCAAATTCAATGAGATGAAAGAAGAATTTTAAAAATTATTTAAGTATTTTATTATATCATAAATATTTTATATATGTTGAACATATGCAATGGTTCAATAGCTGTATATATTTTGAAATCTTCAATCTATTTCTTTCTCCTCCAGTAGTAACTACTGATTAATGGCAGAACCATTCAAATTATTTATTATAAATTTTTAAAGTATACAGTGCACTGTGATTATCTACAATCAGCAATTCTGCCATATTTTTGCCCATATGTGTATATATGTGTGATGTGCATGCAAGTTTATATGCCTGTTTGCATGTGTATAAGTATATATGTGTGTCGTTATACTTCCATGTGGAAGCCAGAGTTTAGTGTGGGTATTTCCTCAGTCATTCCACACTTTACCAATACAGGCTGTTTTGCTGAACCCGGAGCTTACAAATACAGTTGTTCTGGCTAACTAATTTGCCCTGGAGATCCCCTGCGCCTGCATCTGGAGAGTTAAGATCACAGATGTTTATCTAGGCAGCCCTTGCATTGTTGGTGTCTGGCATCCAAAGTCTGATTTACCCGTTTTCAAGGGGAGTACATTAGCAAATATAATTCTTCCCGACCCAACAATAGAATTTCATATACCTGTTGAACATCAGTGCTGACTTCTTGTTTTGGCCAGTAAGTTATAGAAGTTTGTGCTCTCAAAATAAACTGTAGAAAGGAAGTGTAAAAGAGATAATAATAATAATTCACAGATTTTGTATCTTACTTCAATGCAGAGACGTGATTATGGTAGTCAGATAGATGAAACATTCTCCATATTGCAGATGATTAAAACCAATTTTGAAGCTCAATGAACAATATAAATAACTACACAAAAAATATTATTTTGAGAACAATAAATAATTCAACAAATTTTCTATGTTTTTTTGACAAAACATTTTTTTAGGATTAGTGGAGCATAAACTATGCATGAAAGAGATAAACTGCATAATTCATCTAAAAGATAAAGTTATGTTTCTTAGATTTGTTTTGCTACACATCTCTTTGAAGCAGAAGAATGATTGTTTTTGAAAAATCCTTCTGCTTAACATTGTCATTCAACTGGTTAGGATGACCAATGTGATTTCTGAGAAAACAGCTTTTCAGGAAACAGGTTCACACTGAGAAGAAAATGGTGCAGGACTTTGAATTCAGCTGCTTTACACACTTATTAGTTCAGGGACACTTATTGTAGAGGGGAAATTTTCATCTCTGGAGATTGTGAACATTGTAATGATGACATCACAGCCAAAACAGTTTGTGGGAGCCTCTTTTTAATGCTGGATGCTGTGTGGCTTGGGTTTTCTTCACTGCACTATAATATTATTACACCTGAGCTGTTTGACTTGCAGCTGGGAAAGGAGAAATCATTTAGTTTCCTCAATTAATTTTGATTGTGCATGACTTCCCAAGGAAAATTAATGCCCTTCCAGCTTATCTAAATAAAGGCCAGTCACTGTTACACACTGTTTGACACTGCATGATGAAAAAGCAGACTTTGTAAGTCATAACAAGAAAACTCCATTGAATATATCTGTGGTTTCAAATGAATGTTTCTGAGATATAAAAAGCTTTGAGACATAGTCCAAAGACAATTTAAGACATCATTCACTATGTGATCTGGACAGTATATGCCACTTCTGCTGTTATATTTGCCTGCTCTACAGATGGTCATGATTCCTTACAAAAAATCTGCACCTTTGGAACTGGAGAGACACCTGTATCGTTGAGAGCTCTGTTAGCTGTTCCAGGGGACCTGAGTCCCAACACTCAAATGGCACCTCTCAACCATCAGTAACTCCCTAGAGAGCCCAACACCCTCTTGTGACATTCCCAGGCATTGTACACACAGACATATGTGCAGGCAAAGCACCATACACATAATTTTTTAATTAGAAAATATTTGTGAATTATATGTGAAAATAAAATCAAAGGTCTCGGGAAGATTGAAATTTTACAAATATTCCTAACTCTGAATAATGTTTTCTTATCAAACAATAAATGGGGCAGCATTTTAAATGCATGGGACTATGTAATTAAACATATTAAATTAACAAAAATATCTCCTGGATTCATAAGATAAGATGATGTGAAAAAGCTAGCTCCATACTAACTAGAAACTGTCACAATGTTCAAACCAAAGATAGACACTTAGAAAAAGACTCATAACTGGTGTTTTCACCTACATATTAAATCTAAAAGTGTTGTATTGTCAGGGTTTGTGGTGTTTCTATTGGTTACTTTGCCAGAAAGAACTAAGAATTCAGAGTAATATTATTTACTCAAAGTAATGCTTATCTTTCTTTAAAAATAATTATCTTATCTACTACAGTATTCATTGATTTTACAAAGTAAACTAGCAAGTCTGAATTGAGTGGAGAAAATGTAGTTTATCAAAAATTAACATCTTCATGAGCATATGTGGTGTTGTGTGTGTGTGTGTGTGTGTGTGTGTGTGTGTGTGTGTGTAAAATGTGATTTATTCTTATGTGTACTAGTTTGAATACACAATTTCATCCTCAGGCTTAATTGATAAAATGTAAAAGGAATAATTTAAAATGTTTAAATTTCAGGGGAGGACAAACTAGTGATTATATTACTGTGTTTCTCTATAGGTTCCTCAAACTGAACTCTAAAGTTTAATCTTCTGATAAAAGTCTCTCATGACAATTTCATGTCAGCTAGTCTTACTTGTTGTTTGTGGCAGCACTGTCACCTTCTCACACACAATACTTCCACTTCTACAGATAATATTAGCATCATTTGTTTCTACCGAGAAGCAATGTGATAAGGGTGGATGCAGGGTTCTTGATATTCACCTAGATATAGTCAAGACTTAAACCTGCTTTCTGGATTAGGACATCATCCATGAATGCAATGTCCTTTGAATTTTTTCTCCTATATAATAAAGCTAAATGGAAACAAGAAACTGTGTGCAAGCAAGCACTTTCCAAATTGTTAGTATTTAATAGTGTATTGTGAAATTCAAAGAAACACTATCTTAATTATTTTCTGCCTACTCTTACTGCAATTGAATTTTTAATAAATTAATCAAAATCATGATCTAAATTTGTTACTACTATTAATTTTATTTGACTTTTTTGATATTATAATGCAAAATTTACCCCTTCCCTTGCTTTCCATATATATGGAAATATATATATATTCTTACTTTCTCTCTTTCAAAATTCATGGCCTCTTTTTTCATTGTCATTACATGCATAAATATATGTATACATAAATATACATATATATATATATATATTCCTAAATACAATATACTCAATCTGTAAAGTGTTACTTGCATTATGATTTCAAGGGTGAGAATTTGGATAACCAATTGGTATGTTCTTCTTGGAGACTACTATTTCTTTCACTCAGAATTCTTTATTTGCCTGTAGTTCTTTGCATAGGATTGAGGCCTCATTTATGTTTATGGGTGTCATCCTTGTTCAACTCATATTTATAGTTATATTGGTGAGAGTTTATAGGTGTAGCTTCTGACATCACTAGGAGAAACAATTTCACAACATATTCCCTGATCTTGTGACTCTTACAATCTTTCCTCCCTGTTATCTCCAACTGTTCCCCAAGCTGTAGGTTCAGGAATGTTTTCTAGATGCATCCACTGGAACTGGGCTCCACAACTCTGTATTTTGATTGCTCTGGTTTTATGTAATGATCTCTGTCTTTTGCAAAGAGATGTTTACTTCATGATGGCTAAGGACTACACTCAACTGTGTGTATAAAAACACATGTTTAGGTTATTTTTTTTTTCAAGACAGGGAAATCTTTCCATCTTCTGATGTCCTCTTCAATTTCTTTCTTCAAGGATTTGACGTTCTTGTCATACAGGTCTTTAAATTGCTTGTAGAGTTACCCCCAGGTATTTTATAATTATTTGTGGTTTGTGGCTATTGTGAAGGGTGTTGTTTCTCTAATTTCTTTCTCAAGACAGGGTTTCTCTGTGTAGCCCTGGCTGTTCGGAAAGTCACTTTGTACACCAGGCTTATCTTGGACTAAGAAATCCACCTGCCTCTGTCTCCCAAGGGCTGGGATTAAAGGCATGTGCCGCCACCACCCAGCTTAGATTATGTGTAGAGATCATTGCTGGTTTAGTAAATTGGTTATAGGTTATCTTCCTATATCTACTTACACATCACGTATCTATGGATGTGTAAGTAGATCTATGTCCTGTTTTTATGCATGAATTTTTTAGTGCATAGTTTTGTCCCTTTATTGTCATTTCTTAAGTCTCATTGAGTAACTAACCTATAAAATTGGTGATTATCCGTAAATATTTAGGGAGAGAATCAGTGAGTTAGTGAGTAAAAAAAAAATCAATATTTGTCTGATGGATGGGTATGAACAAAGGAGATTCAAGTGATAGATATAGTTCTATAAGAACTAGCCTTTAACTTTAGACTGTCTTGTATCTCAGGCTCTCTTTTTTAATAAACTGAGTACATTTCATATTATTGAGATATCAGCCTGTATCCAGAAAGTACAAAGACTTTTTCACTAGTTTATTATTTGTTTCTATACTTTAAATGAACATTATATGTCCACAATAGTAAATCATCTAGTAGGTCAAGTTTGTAGACAATTAACAATTTTCTCATATTCTTCATTTTCTTCTACAAGAAAAATTAATATGTTAAGAATATAACAATCATCAGACAAATGTAGGAATCTGATGTATTAAATATTATCAAATATTTCTATCCCCAAACATGTATATGCTCCAGATAGATAATGATAAGCGATTAATACACAACAACCTAATGAAATCAAACTCAAAAAAATCTACCAATAGTCTCTAATTGTATGGTTCCAAGTAGCCATGCAGTACTTTCTTGTGTATATGTGTCTCTAATCATGCTCAATAGAAAATAGTATGTTAAATCATGACAGATATTTTACAAAATTATAAACTCAACTGTAACAAGAAGGTGGATATAAGAGAAAAATAAATGTATGATTTTATATGATGAGGAGTACTTAAATGGGAAATAAATCAACCTTCATGTGAAGCTCAGAGTACATACGATTATTTGAAACGATGCTTTCTCAGGGCACAAGCTAGTCACTGGTGACCAGTAAGACTTGAGGAAGTGCCATGCCTGTGTGGAATCATTAGGGCACCAATAAGCACACTGAGGTCCCCTCACTTCAGGTGCTGTACTGCACTGGTGGTGTTCAATAAAGGTACGCTTTTGCTTATGTTTAGCAAAAGGAACATCTTAGAAATTAATGGAATATGATCAACTTCTTAAATTAACTTTAACATTTCTAAATCTTTTCTAACATGCAAATCAACAGTTTTTGTCTCATATTATATATTCACTCAAATCACAGCTCATATATTTTAAATGCCTAACCATACTTTATTTTTAATCTATATGGTGGATTTTTTTTAGCTTTTCAGATACACAGTATTTATTTTTGACTCTGAAATGATTCTCAAGAAAGAACATATTACTACTATCTATTTTGCTTGTAGTCCATGAGTATCAAATTTCTTATTCCAGAATTAATTATGGACCCAGGTTTGTGAGTAAACATGAAGCATTATAATGAAAATTATGATTACTTGAAACGCTATTGGCTACTACAGAGTAGTAAACTAAGGTTGACCTATTGAATGATTTTAGTAAAATAGGGAAGACAATCAAAGGATAAAGCCAGGTAAAACTGAGACTTCACACCTTTAGTCTGGGCAACAATGTGGTACTCATTTTCCCTAGGATATTTAATATTTTTTTGAAATGAAAATATAGTGACATCATTTTCCTCTTTCCCTTTTCATCTCAAGTATGTATACATATAGATCTCTCTCTCTTTCTCTCTCTCTGTCTCTCTGTCTCTCTGTCTCTGTCTCTCTCTCTCTCTCTCTGTGTGTGTGTGTGTGTGTGTGTGTGTGTGTTCCTAAATACAGAAATCCAATGCTGAGTTCACATATTACTTGTATGAATATTTCAGAGCTCACAACTTGGTATTGGAACTCTTCTCTCGGCAAAACTAATTTCTCCTCCTCTCAGAAGACAAGTGATCATGTGGTATCAGGTCCAACTGATAAATCTAATGCAATTCCTGTGCCCAGGGCTCAAGAGACTACATGGGAGAATGGCATAAAAATATTTTAAGAGACAGCAGAACGGTATGTCAGCCTCAAGTTTACTTCTCCTAGAAGAGTTATGGAAGCTACCCCATGAACACTCAACATCATGATCTATTTAAACAGTAACTGAATAGAATTTGGATATGCATGACTTTAGATGTAATTAAAGAGCAAAGCAAGAGTGTTTTCTCTGTACAATGACTTACTGTACAAAGATTAGTTACAATATTACTAATCTTATTGGAAAATAATTAGATCTTAACAAATCAAATAGAATCTGCAATGGCCTTACTCTTGCCAAGCTTATGGTTTTTAGGTTGAAAGATTCTAATTCACAAAAAAATAATAATTTTGTGGAAATTATAATTTAGATGAAATTTTCTACTGGGAATGAATAATAGACACAGGTAAACCTTATAAGGTACTTCAAAGCTCATGAAAATAATGCTTTTTTGCCTTTGAGCATTCTGGAAAACTTTATCATTTAAATGATGAACTTTATTCAAGCTATATTTATCTCAGTTCATTACTGCTTGTTACTGAAAGTCTACAGGAAGATACTAGACAAATTTGCTCCACATTTTTAAGGATGTATTTTAAATTATTTTAAAATTATATTTTACAAAGTAGCTCTTGTTTTTTGCAAAGTAGCTTGGTACTGTTATTTAAAGCTTACTCTGTGACAATTTAAAAAGTAGATTCCATTAGTCAGGTTCACATCCAAAATAATATAGCTCATTCTTATTCATTTCAGTGATATAACTCAAAATTCAAATAATGCATTAAGAAATACATTCTTTAACATTCATAAATTTCAAAAAATTTATAAAGTAACCACCAACTTTGAACTTATTAAAGAATATTGATAGAGTTTTGAGGTAAGAACATCTTAAGTTTCATTTATTAAAATTAAGCTGATATTAAACTATTTCTAATCTCAGGAAGAGTCATAACCAGGAGGACACACAGTTTGGGGCACAAACAACAATGTCAGATTTTTTATTCTTAGGAAACCCAGCACTGCTTTAGACACTCAAAATGCATGTGAATCAAAACACAGTGAGTGTAACACTAGTTGAGGAGAGATATACAATAAAGTGACAAGGTAAATATAGAAACCATATGTTGTTGCTTATAAAGATAAGTCACAACTCTTTTTATTTATTTTTTTCAAGTTACATCTCGATCAAAGACTCCCTCCTTCCTTCCCTCTTGGTGCCACCTTCCCTCTTCCTTGTTTCTGTCCTCTCCTTCTCATCAAATGAGGGGAGTCCCTCTGTGTCAAACCCACTCAGTTCAACAATCATGTGAGGGCTATGTGCTTCCTCTTGTACTACGACTTGATATAGCAGCCCATCTAGGGTAAGTTGTTCCACTAACATGCAACAGGGTCCATGACTCACTTCAGGGTGGAGTTTTTTGTAGGATAGTTATGCTAGGTTCCTGTCTGCTTGGGTCTGTGTGTTGTAGGATGGTTGTCCTTTGTTATTGGATTAATATCCACTTCTAAAAGAGTATATATCATGTGTATCTTTATAGGTCTTAGCTCACTTTGGATGAGCTTTTCTAGTTCATTCATGTCGTTGCATATTGTATGATTTCCCTGTTTCTGATAGCTGTGTAGTATTCTATTTTGTAAATGTACCACAGGTTTTTTTGTTTGTTTGTTTTTGTTTTTCTAATCTGTTCTTCTGTTGAAGAGCATCTGGGTTGTTTCCAGCTTCTGGCTATTTCACAACAGCTCTTAGCACAAAACATTGAGAACATGGAGAAGCTACAATCACAAAAGATAAGAGTATTTACAGTCTTAACTGTGAATGTTAAGACTAGGGTTTCCTACTACTATTGAGGCTAGAAGAGGTAACCCAGTAGGGGGAAAGAGTCTGAAAGACAGACTACAGAGTCAGACCCTGCTTCTGATGGTCATACATGAAGACTAAGCTGTACAACTGTTACATATATGCAGAAGCTCTAGGTCAGTCTGATACATACACCCTACTTGATAGTTCATTCTCTGTAGACCATTCTTGGGCCAGGTTAGTTGATTTTGTAGGTTTTCTTATGGTGTCCTTGACCCTTCTGGCTCCTAATCCTTCGTACCCCTCTTTCACACGATTCTCCAAGCTCTGCCTAATGTTTGGCTGTAGGTCTCTGTAACTGTTTCCATCAATTGCTGGTTAAAACCTCTCTGATGAGAGTTAAGTTAGGCTCTTGTCTAAAAATGTAGCAGAATAACATTTACAGTGTCAGGGATGGACCCCTTTGCATGGAATGAGTCTCAAGCTGGACTAGTCATTGGTTGGCCATTCCCTCAGTTTGTTTCATTTTTACTCCTGCATATCTTTTAGGCAGGACAAATTGTAGATCAACATTTTTGTGGCTGAGTTGATGTCTCAATTGTTCCCTTAGAAGTCTTCTCTGATTACAAAAGTTGATTTTCCAGGCTCCATATCCCCAACAGCTGGGAGTGTAAAGGACACCATAATAAATTCCTGGGAGTTTGCATTGTGCTAGGTTTATAACTCATCTCAGGGATGTTCCCTCATCCATTCCAGTTGTCTCTCCCAGGACTCTCTCACTTTCTCTCTTCTCTCTCTCTCTCTCTCTCTCTCTCTCTCTCTCTCTCTCTCTCTCTCATCTTCCTCTACATGATCCATCCTGTTCCCAACCCAACACATGTCCAGTATCCCTCTCCTATCCACCCAAGATGTCTATTCTATTTCCCCTCCTTAGTGAGATTCACACATTCCCTATTGACTCCTCCTTTTTAGTTAGCATCCTTCAGTATCTGGACTTAGCATGGTTGTCCTTTACAGTTAATATCCACTTAGAAGTGAGTACAAACCTGTTTGCCTCTTTGAGTCTGGGTTATCTCACTCAGGGTGATCATTTTCAGTTTAATCCATTTGCCTGCAAATTTTATGTATAATAGTTGAGTAATATCTCATTGTGTAAATGTATCACATTTTCTTTATTAATTCTTCTATTGAGGGGCATCTAGGTTATATTCAGTTTATGGGTATTATTAATAAAGCTGTTATGAACATAGCAAGTATCCTTGTGGTATAGTGGATCATCCTTTGTGTTTATGGCCAAGAGTGGTATGTAGGGCCAGGGTACTGTGGAACCAGGAGGAGCCTGTCAGGAACTGGACTGGGGTCTCACCCCAAAATAACTATGCAAATAGGAGACAATTTGAATTCCTTATTGATCCTGGAGCAGATAAAAAAAATTAGCACAAGAGGTCCGATAAGATTCAAAACTAATTCCTGGATCTCAGCTTCTGGATGTAGAAGGTTGCTTCCATGCTTTTTCCACCTGATGGGTCTACAAACACAATATACCAACATCACTACCAGTCTTCTAGGAAAAAACATTTTTGAAGTCCTGGAAGTCCTCTGTAATCAGCTTGAAAGGACCTACAGTAAAATAAATAACTGTACCAATAATAACAACCTTTAAAATCCTCCCCAGGTTATGCCTAGTTTTAAGGGCCAATGTTAAATATAACACTCCCTGTCTCAACTGGCTCTCTAATGCACGCCTATGGATTGAACAACAGCCTCTATCAAGGGAGAAACTTGAAGTGCTCAAACAGATAGTAAAAGAATAACTCCAACTTCATCGTATTTGCCCTTTCTAAAGCACATGGAATCTCAGGTGAATGGAGATTGCTACAAGATTTAAGGGCATTTAATAGAGCCATGTGGGACTGAGGTTCCCTCAGAGGGGCTACACCTCATCTCTACCATTCCTGACAATGCCTCTCAGCAATAGACATTAAAGACTGCTTCTTCTCTATCCCTCTCCCCACAGGATTATCAACACTTTCTGTTCTCAATATTTATCATTAACAATTCTGGGCTAGAATTAAAATATGACTGAACAGTCCTCCCACAAGGCATGGCAAACAGTCCCATAATCTTCCAGGAGGCCATTACTACAGCATTAAGATCATACCTGGGAAAAGGCCTCCAGATTTATCATTATATGGGTGTGACCTTGATATGGGGAGACTCTTCCACCTACCCTCCAAACTTAAGGATCAGTCAATAACTTCTCTATCCTCCCTAGGATTTAAAATAGTTCTTCACAGAAAATAAAATATTCCACCCATTGCATTACTGAAGGCAGAAATTTTCCTCACCTCAATACACCCTCTTAAACTTACCCTCTCCTTCCTTCAAACTTCAACATTTACCTCCCTCCAAAGGTTTTGGAGAAACATTAATTGAATTGAACCATGGCTTTCCCTTCACATCAGTACCCTATGCATGGTATTTGATCTCCGGAAAGGAGATAAAAACCCCTCCTTCACATGAACTCTCTTCTCAGAAAATTTAGGCTTTAGATGCCTAATGCAGTCCTAAAAGACATGGCACTTGCTAGGTATAATCTAACAACGCCCATACAAATTCTTAATTTAATTCTTCCACTGCTCTCATTGTAGCCCTACATCAACCCCAAAGGGTGCTGGAATGGCTCCACATCCTAGTAGGCAGTACACCTAAAATTAAAACTGAGGTTGATGCACTTGTTATTATGGTTAAAAATGGCCGAGAAAGAGTCCTACAAACCTTAGAGAAGGAAACTGATATTCTTGTTACCTCTTTTTCTCTCTCCAATATTCAATAGCTACTGAAGAATCATCCCTCTATGCCATTAACCTAAAAGGACTTCAGGACAAATTGGTAACCATTACTCTAATGAAAGATGGTTTTCTGCCCTACCTCTGTTGTGGGGCTACCTCCTCTCTTGCCTGACTCTTTGCAAAGAAGTCCATCACTGAGACATGCATATATCTGGGCTCTACTCAGTTCTGTTCAGGAAGTTCAGTGGAGCTTTTGAGTGGATAGGCAGTGCAGTGGAGTTGAGTTCATGGCAATCCAGTACTTGCAATTCAGGGGCAGTTTTACAAGGGCAGTTTTACAGAGAAGGTTGTAGATAGAAAAAGCTATACATAGGTGAAGACAGATGAGCCAGAAGATAAGAACAGATTTTGAGAGTTAGAGCAATTCAGTGAGAAACTGGGAGAAACCACATTGAATTAGTCGTCTAGGAGAGGAGTTTGAGACAGAACAGCTGAGTTGAACCAGCCAGTCAGAGTTCAGAAAGAACTATAAAAGCTGAGCTTATTCAGAAATAAATTTCAAGGACTGAAAACATTCTAGGCCTAGATTAGATTTTAGAGAAGGTGGAAGTTTCCAGAACTAAGCCTAGGTTAGCAGGTGGAAGAGGAGGAAGTACATCTCTGAGGTAGCACTTAAATCAGGCCAATCAAAGTTACCTTTATAGCCATTACTGATCAGACTATTTCTACAAGAGCATTCTTACCCTCTGTCAAGTAAGCAGACCAGTTCCATTCAAACAGACACACACACACAAACATAGGGGCTTTACACTCATTTCCCCTACATTACTTTTGTTTATAATCAGAGGATAATAAAAACATTCTCCTCTTGTTTATCCCTCATTTTTACCCCAGATTTACAAACTATAGGAACTAATCCACAAGGTCTCAAATCCAATGCCCTCTGGCAAATTGTTGTCACCTACATTCCCCAATTTGGCTACAAAAAATATCTTTATTACTGCTGACATGTATTCACATTTTATATGGATGATAGCCCAAATGGGAAAAAGTTCAAAAAATCAATTCACCATATGCTGTCCACTTTTGCTGCCATGGGCATCCCTTAGCAGACAAATAACTGATAAAGGTCCCTCCTTTATTAGCTCACAATTCAAAACCTTCTGCTAACAATGGGAGATTGCCCATCGCATGGGGGTTCTTCACAGTCCCCAAAGCCAAGGAATCATAGAACACATAACTCTAAAACTCCAACTTTAATAATAATAATAATAATAAACACAGCTTTCTACCTCCCAACATACAATTAGCGATAACCCTAACCACTCTAAATATATTTAATGTTTACAAAAATTCCAGACATCCTCTTATCTCCCACCACTGATACAAACAAGGTATATCTCCTCCCATCCAGGTATGATGGTTAGAATTTGGAAGGGGTTAGACCCCCTTATTAGAACTAGAAGAGGTTTTGTTTGTGCATTTCCACAGTAGTATCCCAGACCTATTTGGGTCCCAGTCAGAAATAACTAATACCACTCCACCAACCAAGAAAGTGGCCCACCTCACTTTGACAAGTCAAAGACAGAGAAGTCAAAGGAAATAATATACCACTGATGGGACAGCAAGAGATCCTGGATGGACATCCATGACCTGCTGGCCACTGTCCAGGCCATGTCACCGACAGTCTTCTCTCTCCTCCATTCTTATGTATGGCTTTGTTATTCTTCATTTTAACTACCCCCCCCCACAACACGCAATCTTTCCAATACCCACCACTGGAAGTTCTTTGACTTGAAGAACTATAACAGATAAAACAAAATCATAGGAACCCAGAACTTCTCACTTGAAGAATGCCAAACCAAGACTGAGATTCCTCTACACCCAGAGTCCATTTCCATATCCCCAACTGTTTATCCTGCTTTCCTCACCATAACACAGGGACTGTCTCCAGGAGGCCTCCACATATGGACATTTCAGATATCAGAGATACTGAATTGAAACTACTAGTCTTGGTGGCACCATGCTTGTCAACCTTAATACTAGCTTTCAGCTTTCCATCCCTGATCCCTGGGACTAATGATGGTGCATGGGGGTTTTGGGTAAACTCTACTGTAATGGCTATATTAAATATTCCATAGCCGACACACACATCTCCTGTCAGCTTGTCCCTGCCTCCAAATTGGTCTTTTCCCACATTAACATTTTTCTTTTTTTTTTTTTTTTTTTTGGTTTTTCGAGACAGGGTTTCTCTGTATAACAGCTCTGGCTGTCCTGGACTCGCTTTTGTAGACCAGGCTGGCCTCGAACTCACAGAGATCCGCCTGCCTCTGCCTCCCAAGTGCTGGGATTAAAGGCGTGCGCCACCACCGCCCGGCTAACATTAACATTTTTCAACAGGAGGATCAAACCCAAAAAGATGTTTAAGACACCCTCTCCAGGCTACAATACATCCAATACAGTCAACCCCTTCCCCTAACCACTCACTCTAACTCTTCTCAATGCTTTTTCTGCACCTCCCTCTCTCAGTTACTACTGGTAGCTCTCGCTGTTCCCATTAACATCCTGATTCATGAACCCCATAGGCCCTTATCCATACAAAAGTTACAAAATATTCCTCTTTTTAATCTATCCTTCCCCCTTGCCTCATACAGCCATTCTCTATGTTCCAGCCTACATATTCCTGTAATACCACTATCACCAAGTTGTTATATGTTAACACCTCTGTTCTTCTCTGGTGAATTACCTCTGCCCCAAGACCTTCCCTGGATCCTAGTTCCTCCTCTCAAGATTCCTCAGCCACACCAGGATGGGTAGGGGAAGTGGAGCCTGAACCCAGTGGTATAGCTGGGTCTTCAGGTAGAACTAATCCCAGTTTTCTGAGAAACTGCCAAAGTTATTTCCAAAGTGGCTGTACAAGTTTGAACTCCCACCAGCATCCCATCAGAGTGTTACCCTTGCTCAGCATCTTTGCCAACATGATCTGTTACATGAGATTTTGATATTAGCCATTTTGGCAGGTATTAGATGGAATCTCAGAGTCATTTTGATTTCCACTTCCCTGATGACAAAGGATGTTGAACATTTCTTTAAGTGCTCATTGGCTTTTTGGAATTCCTTTGATAAGAATTTTCTGTTTATATTTGTATCCAATTTTTAATTATATTATTTGGCTTTTGAAGTCTATATTCTTTTGTTCTTTATATAATTTAGATATCAGCCCTCTAGGAAGTCTTTAGTTTCTTTATTTCTACCCTGACCCAGGAGTCATGGAGTAGAAAGTTGTTCAGTTTCTATGAATTTGAAGGCTTTATATTGTTTCTATTGTTGAAATTTAGCATTTATCTGAGGTGGTCTGATAAGATAGAGGGGTTCATTTTAATTATTTTTATATCTGTTGAGACTTGTTTTGTAAACTTTGTAGAAGGTTCCATGAGGTGTTGAGAAGTTATTCTTCTTTATTTGGTTAATATTCTATAGATATTTGTTAGGTCCATTTGAATCATAACTTCTGTTAGTTATGTTATTTCTCTTTTTAGTTTCAGTCTGCATGACCTGTCCATTGATGAGAGGGTGATGTTTAAACCCCCCTTATTAATGTGTGGATTTTGATGTGTGATTTAAACTTTAGTAATGTTTCTTTTACAGATGAAGTTATTCTTTCATTTGTGAAATAGATAATCAGAACTGAGATGTCATCTTGATAGATTTTTTTCCTTTAATGAATATGAAGTGTCCTTCCCCACCTCCATTGATTAATTTTGGTTGAAGGTCTATTTTGTTAGATGTTAGATGTTTGAAAGGCTATACCAGCTTGCTTCTTGGCTCTGTTTGCTTGGAAAATCTTTCTCCAGCTCTTTACACTGAGGTAATCTCTATATTTGAAGATCAAGTGTTTTTCATGCAGCAGAGTGATGGATCCTGTTTTGTTTTGTTTTTTTTTTTGGGGGGGGGGTTGCATCCACTGTTAGCCTGTGTTCTTTTACTGAGTAATTGATTCCATTGATGTTGACAGATATGAATGCTCAATGATTAGTAATTCCTGTTATTTTGACATTGTTTGTGGTAGTGTGTGTGTTTCTTCCTTTTGATTTGTTGGTGTAAAATTATTTATATCCTGTGTTTTCTTGAGTATAGTTAAAAACTATGGACTGGAGTTTTCCTTCTGGTATTTTCTATAGGGCTAGATTTACAGATAGCTATTGTTAATTTTTTTTGCAGGGATTATCTTTTTACCATATATAATGATGGAAAGTCTTGGTGGTTTTAGTAGTCTGAGTTGCCATCTGTGGTCTTCTAGAGTCTGAGAGACATCTGCCAAGGCCCTTTTGTCTTATAGAATCTGTGTCTCCCAGATTTCTTGGAAGTTTTGTGTCAGGAACTTTTTTAACATTTATTTATTTATTATTTCAAGTTATGTCTCCATTACCGCCCATTCCTCCACCCCCTCCTAGTCTTACCCTCCCACCTTCTACCCCCTCTCCAACCTATCCCATCCATCTGGTGTGGGGTGCCTCCATGTGTCTGCCCCACTCAGTTTGTTAGTCACTTGAGGTCTAAGAGCTTCCTCTTGTACAGGGGACATACATGGAAGTTCCACCAGGACAGAGTGTCCCACTAACAGGTAACCAACTCCATATTCCTGTTCTTTTGTGTGTATTGATTGCAGGATGATTATCCAGTATTATGGTTAAAATCCAGTTACAAGTGAATATATGCCATGTGTATTTGTGTGAGTCTGAGTTAGCTCACTCACGATGACTTTTTCTAGTTCCATCCATTTAGTTGCAAATTGCATGATTTCCTTGTTTGTGATAGCTGAGTATTATTCCATTGTATAAATGTACCAGTTTTTTTTTTTATCCATTCTTCAATTGAAGGGCATCTGAGTTATTTCCAGTTTCTAGCTATTACAAATAAAGTCACCATGAAAATAATTGAGATGTCCTTGTGGCTTGGTGAGGAAACTTTTGGATATATGCCCAGAAGTGGTATGGCCGGTCTTGAGGTAGAGCTATTTCAAGTCTTTTAAGATATCATCAGATTGATTTCCATAGTGATTTTACAAGTTTGCACTCCCACCAGCAATGGGGGAGTAGTCCCCTTTCTCTACAACCTTGCCAGCATATGCTGTCTTTTGAGTTTTTTATCTTAGCCATTGTGACAGGAGTGAGATGGAATCTCAGAGTCGTCCTAAATTACATTTTTCTGATAATTAAGGATGTTGAGCATTTCTTCTGGTGTCTCTCAGCCATTTTAGATTCCTTTTTTTGTGTGTGTGAATTCTCAGTTTAGCTCTGTATTCCATTTTTTTTTACATTTATTTATTACTTCAAATTACATCTCCATTACTGCCCCTTCCCTCCACTCCCACCCAGTCCTGCCCTCCCACTCTCTACCCCCTCTCCCACCGATCCTACCCCTACAGTGTGATGTGCCTCTGTGAATCTGCCCCCCACAGTTTGTTAGTCACATGAGGTCTAAGAGTTTCCTCTTGCACAGGAGGCATACATGGCAGTTCCACTAGGGTAGAGTTTCCCAGTAACAGGTAACAAAGTCCATGTTCCTGTTCTTTTGGGTCTATTGATTGTAGGAAGGTTATCCTGTAATATATTGCTAAATTCCAGTTATAACTTAATATATGCCATGTGTATCTTTCTGAGTCTGAGTTAGAAAAAACTCAGAATAGCTAAATCAATCCTCTACAATAAAACTGATTTCAACCTATTCTACAGAACAATAGAAATAAAAACAGCATGGTACTGATATAGAAACAGACAAGTTTGTCTGATCAATGGAAGCAAATTGAAGACCCAGAAATAAATCCACACACCCATGGTCACTTAATTTTTGACAAAGAAGCCAAACCATGCAATGGAAAAAGGACAGCCTCTTCAACAAATGGTGCTGGTCTAACTGGATGTCAACATGTAAAAGAATGCAAATAGACCTATATTTATGACCTTGTACAAAATGTAAGTCCAGTGTACCCCATTTTTTGATTTGGTTACTTGGTTTCTTGGTGTTTAATTTCTTGAGTTCTTTATAAATTTTGGATATTAGTCCTCTGTCAGATGTGGGGTTGGTAAAGATCTTTACCCAATCTGTAGGCTGCTACTTTGTTCTAATAACAGTATCCTATTTAACATTATCTTTTACTGATTCATCAATATCTTCTATCACATCTTCTAAACTTGAGATTCTCTCTGCTATATCTTGCATTTAATAGATAATATTTGCATCTGTAGTTCCTCTTTTCTTCCTAGGTTTTCCATCTCAAGGGTTCCCTCACTTTGTGTCTTCTTTATTGCTTCTATTTCCACATTCAGGTCTTGAGAGTTTTGTTTGTTTCCTTCACCTGTTTGATTTTATTTTTTCTCTATTCTTTAAGGGGTTTAATTCATTTCCTCTTTAAAGGTCTCTATCATCTTCATGAGATTGGATTTAAGGCCATTTTTCTAGTACTTCAGCTGTTTTGGAATATCCAGGATTTGCTATAATACGATAGCTGGACTCTGATGGTGTCATATTATCCTGGCTCTTGTTGATTGTGTCCTAAGTTTGGCCTCTCGCCCTCTGAGTTCTGTAGTTATTTTAGGTTTAAGTGCTGATTCTCAGTTTATTTTTGTTAGATGGATGATTTTTGGATTTTTTTTCCTTGGATTTTTTTTTTTTTTTCCTGGTTTTCAGGACTGAATGGCCTGGAGTTCTAGTGACCAGTGAGACTTCAGGTCTAGTATGGTATCTCCACTTGGGTTTTAGCGGTCTAAGTGACTTCTGGGGTTTTAGGAGCTTCTATCATCCCTAGAACTGGCAAGACCACCTGGAAAGAAGAGGTCTTCTGCCAAAGTCATGTGCCCAAATATGGAGCCCATGGAATGGGGTGAAGTTTACAATCATTGAGTGTGCTTTGGGCATAAAAAGGATTTGGCATGCATAGGACATAAAGCAGGGACTTACCTGGGGTCACTGGGGCCAGCAATGCCTCAGGAAAAGCACACAGAGTTGGGATCTGGGAAATGGAGCCCAGCACTGGAGTGTGATGGCTACTCTTAAGTCAACTTGACATATAAACTAGAGTTATCTAACAGGAGCTAACCATAACTGAGAAAAGTCTTCCATAAGATTAAGCTGTAAGGTATTTTCTTAATTATTGTTGTCGAGGGCCCTGCTCATTGTTAGTTGTTACATACTTGGACAGGTGGTCTTTACTTCTATTAAGAGAGCAGGCTGAGCAAGCTATGGGGAACAAATCAGTAAGCAACACCACTTCATGGCCTCTGCAACAGCTCCTGTCTCAAGGATCCTGCCCTCTCTGAGTTCATGTCCTAACTTCCTTCAATGATGAACTGTGATATGGATATGTAAACCAAATAAACCCTCTCTTGTTCAAGGTGATTCACCACAGTAATACAAACTCTAAGATGATAAGCAAGATTTAACAATATCCACCAAACTAAGCAAGAGAAAGATGAAGACCACTCAAAATTAGAAAATTAGATACAATATATGACAAAAGACATTGGTGAAATTCAAAGGATCATTAGGGAATCTTTGAAAATATGTTATAAAAATTCATAAATATAGAAAATTTGATAAATGTATAGACTTTTGAAACCTATGAAAATTAAACTATATGGATATAAATAACTTCAATATGTTTATAAAAAGCAATGATATTGAAGTAATAATCATCATTCTTTCAATTAAAAAGATCCCAGGCCCTGATGGACTTACTACTGAATCCTCTAAGATGTTTGTCAAACAAGCACAAAAGTACTTGTCAAAATTTGCAACAAAAGAAAGGCAATGAGCATTATTAAATTATTTCTATTATTCCAACATTTTCTTGTTATCAAAACCAGACAACAAAAAGAAAGTTATTGGCCAATCTCCAAAATGAATACAAATGTCAAAAAGTACTTCAAATAAAATTCAACCATATACAGGAAAGCTTTTTCACTTCCATAGCCTATTTTTAAATTGGATCATTGTGTTTCAATTCTTTGTATATTCTAGATATACAGAAGTAGCTGCCAAAGTCCTCTCATGAAGGCATCATTCATTCAACTGATTCGTTACCTTGTTGTACAGAGCTTCATAGTTTATTCATTTGTTTGTTCATTTGTGCTTTTATTGAGACAGGGTTTTACTTTGTGGAAATTGTTGGCCTGTACCTCACTTTGTAGGTCAAGCTGGCCTTGAATTCACAGATATTCACCTCCATAATGTAGAGATTAAAAAAGCAAGTCCCACTATTCTTGGCAATGTTTTTGTTCTATGATGTCCCACATTTGAACTGTTAGCCTTAATTCCTGAACAAATGACATCCAGTCCAGAAAGTCCTTTCTTACCACTTTGTTTTTAGCAGGTGCTGTTTATGGTTTCTTCTAGTATTTACTAATTTTCACACTGAGGTCCTTGATTTATTTGGAGTTAATTTTTGTGCAGAGTGATAGATATAGACCTTTTTTTCTTCTACATGTGGACATTCGGAGTTCACAGATCCTATTATTAAAGATATTGACTTTTCCTCATTGTTCTTGGTATCTTTGTCAATGATCATATGGCTGTACTTGTGTGAACTTATGTATGTGTCTTCTGTTTTCTTACATTGATTTACATGTCTGTTTTTATGCAGTGTCATATTTTTATCACTATTGCTCTGCAATACATCTTAAGATTTGGAATGGTAATCTCTCAACATTGTTGTTTTTGCTTAGGATTTACTTGGCTATCCAGGGTCTTCTATGGTTCTATGGAGACTTCAGGATGATTTTTGTTTGTTTGTTTCTATGAATGATGTAGTGGTGTCATTGTATAATTTTTAAGGTCTAGAGAGTTTATATATCATTCTTTTTTTATATTCTCTTTTGAAGCTGTGAGGTAGCATTAAAAGGATTCTTTTTTAATGAAAATAGATGTTTTTCATACAATATATACTGATTATAATTTCATGTCCTCCAGTTCCTCTCAATTTTTCCCTATTTCCTTTCCTATCTGAGTCCACACTCTTTCTTTCTCTCATTAGAATGAAAAACAGGTGTCTAAGAAGAAAAAAGGAAATGAGATAAAATAAACATGTCAGAATATGACAAAACCATCAAACAGAACCAAAAGGTCTTAAGAAAAACATGGGAAACACATACAAATGCAGAGACACACAGGCTTACACACACAAATAGGAATCCCATAATAATAACTATTATGCCACAACATACACACACACACACACACACACACACACACACACACACACACACACACACGCACACACACACACACACAAAAAAAACAGTAAGGCTAGAAAACACAATGCCATGACACAACATTATGAAACAAAGAACATCCAAAGATCCCATTGAGATCATTTTGTGTTGGCCATTTACTGCTGGGCATGGGGTTTACATTTAAGAGTAATGTGCTTACCCAGTGAGATTCCATTGTAGAAACTTATTTAACTGGTAACAAGTGATTACAAGTTAGAAATAGCTTCTAGGTTATGCATGGAGGCATGTTTCCACTTCTCATCTCAGTTCTAGGGCTCCATCTTATACAGACCCATGCAAAACTCTTCATGTTGCCATGGTCTCTGGGATTTTATATGTGTGCATCTAACTAAACATTTGCCTTGTTTTCTTGATGTGTTATATCCTCTCTGACCCTTATAATCTTCCACTTGCTCTTACACATAGTTTCCTGAGTCCTTGGTGAAGGGATTTGATGGAGACATTCCATGTAAGGGGTGAGTACCCTAAGTTCTCTCTCTCTTTATGCACCGTCTGGTTGTGGAATTCTTTATTTGTTCCTATTTGCTGTAGGAGGAAGTTTCTCTGATGATGGCTGACCAAGGCAATGGACTATGAGTATAGTAAAATGTGTTTTGGTCTCATTTTATTCCTATGTGCCTTTAGCAAACCAGTAGTATTTGATTTTTCATTAGTCCCTGGCCTATCTAGTCTCAGGTTCTTGCTGATGGATTCTAGTTGGGTTTGGGTTCCATTTCATGAAATAGGCCTTAAATCAAATCAGATATTGGTTGCTTATCTCCACAACCTTTATACTACTATTGCAATGAATCTAGTAGGCAGGTCATCTTTATACAACAAAGAATTTGTAGCTATATCAGTATTTACCTTTTTCCTTTGGTAGCATGCAGAGTACTTTCCAGTAACACAAACATTAGTCCATAGTGTTCTAGGTAGGCACTGACTTTATTTTCCATGTTCTATGAGCTGTGTGGGTGTTGCTTTTACTAACAGAACCTTACTATCAATTTGTGGAGAGCTATCAATTTCCTTGGCAATACCCTACATTGTTTGGGGGTTCCAATGGAACCCTTTGTCGAAAGTTCAATTAAATTTAATTTATTCCTGGTACTGGATACTTCATTTGGTTACCAGATATGTTCAGTTAGGATTCTTTCTCTTCTTTCACGTGGCAATTTCATTTAGATCAACCTCATATATGTATATATTTTAGAAAACTTCTACTTCATTAGGTTTTCATAGAGTTTCTCAAATTTACCTTAGTTTTAGCTGCCTTGCCCATATTCCATCTGTTACCCTACTTTTTCTTTCCTCTCTATATTTGATTAACCCACTTCTTCCTTGCCCATCCTAACTACCTGTTCTATTTCCCCTTACTATGGATATAAAAAGTTCCTTACTTTGTATATTACCTCTATGGTTATATGGATTGTAATTTGCTTATCAAAAACATAATAGAGAGCCTGCACATATAAGTGAATATATACACTAGAGTATTCATCATCAGAGGCATGGCTTTGTCTGATCTCATTCTGAAAAAGTGATTTTTCAAAACTCAAAAAATATTCTTATTCAATGTCATAAAATCAAAATAGAAAAAGAAAAAGAACTGATATTTATTATACATGTACATATATTAAAAACTAGAAAAGGAAGTACAAAATTGAGATGCAGATAGCTAAATCTGAATACTATAATGTTACAATCTAATTTTTTTTAAATACTTTATTTTTTTTTCTTCAAGTTACATCTCAGTCACAAACCCCTCCCTATTCCCCCTTCCTATCCCGCCCTTCCACCTTCTTCCCCCCAGAAGTTTCCCTTTTCAGTCCAACATATGGTTCCTTCTCTTATAACAGTAAGTATTATACAAAACAACAGATATAAATATGCCACATTTATGAGAGTTAAATGGCCCAGTATACCTTCCCAATGTCCAGTTTATACATATTTAGCCCCTGACTTTAACATTCTACTATCTAACCATCTCCATGAGTTTAAAGGTCTATATGTGACTCAACATTCATACTAACTTGCAACATACTTTTAAGAGTATCTTCTTAGATCTATAACACCCTCTTGATTCCTAAACAACTCAAAATTTAACTATGAGACTCTAGCTGTCTATTCTTCAACCGCCTCAGAGACCTGAGAGGGATAAATATATCTGCTTACAAAATAGACAGACCCCTAGCCAAATTAACTAAAAGGCAAAGGGAAAGAACCCAAATCAACAAAATCAGAAATGAAAAGGGAGAAATAACAACAGACAATGAGGAGATCCAGAAAATATTCGGGCATTACTTTAAAAATCTATATTCCACTAAATTTGAAAACCTAAGCGAAATGGACAATTTCCTCGATAAATTCCACCTACCAAAACTAAATCAAAATCAGATTAACAGCTTAAACAGCCTAATAACACCCAAGGAAATAGAAACAGTTACAATCTAATTTAAGTTCACCTTTAGGTATTGTGCCACAGGGCTATAAATCCAGTGTTTGAGAGACTGACACAGAAGTATTGCCATGACTTTGTATCCACCCTGGATTACATAGAGATTTCCAACCTTGTGTGGGTAATAGAGTAAGATCTTGTCTTTAAAAATTAAAAAGACTGGCTTAGTGTTTAAGATATTTGCTGTTCTTGCAGAGAACCTAAATTCAGTTCCCAGCACCTTCATGGTGGTTCACAACCACCCATTAAATCCAGTTTCAAGGATTCCTAAAAAGGAAAATGTTCCACAGGATGAAACAGACAAAGAGGGTCATAAGCAGCTTGTCGACCTTCTGTTCCATGCACCTTTGCTTCTAGGTATGAAAGAACACCTCCTGTGGCGCCAGAAGCTGTAAACAATGGTAATGTGGAGCCAAGTGCTCCCAGAGGAGTTTTCTGGTACTACACAGGCACCACCAGCAGTTTTTCCAGTGACTTATCAAAATAGACCTGGTGTTAATGAAGATCAACCAAATCAGGAATTAGCATGGTATCCAATTGACATACTAGATCTAAAAAGATTCAAGGAATGTATTGTATCATATGGTTTACATTCTTCTTTTGTAAAACAATTCTTAATAACTGGACAATGTACAATAGAATCATTCCCAAAGATTGGAGGGGACTGGTATCAGCTGTGCTAGAAGGTAGCCACAATTACAATGGTTATCATGGTGGAGACATGAAACCCCCTTGTTAGAACAACAAAATATGACAAGGAGAATAAATTTCACAACCAATCAAATACTTGGTGAAGATATATAAGGCAGGATTCATCTGGATGCTGGGCAGGCTCTCTGTCTTGTTCCTGACTCATTCAACAACATTTTCCTCGACCAGCAGAAAAACATGCATCATAATCTCATCTGAAAGTTTCACCCTCTGATATTGACCTATTTCGTGTCTGGAGAGGAGATGGATTCTCCCTGAGATTCCGGAGTGCTTAGAGCTCTGGGACTTTGGGCCTTTGCAGGCCATAAGCATCTGAATAGGTGAGTTGCCTGGGAAACTTTCATATGTTAATTGGTCTTAAGACCACAAAGAATTCAGAGACTTTAAGAGACTTTAAAACTGAAAAATTGTATGAAGACCAGCCATCCACCAGGACCCACACTCAGGGAAAATATCCTATTGACAAACCTTAGGTTAATGTTAAATGCTTGTATTATAGGTACTAAGAAGTTTTAGGTGCTAGGTTTCAGAGTTAGGGTTTGGGTTTAGGATTTAGGAATTTCATAGGCAATTGCTAGGTAATTGTTAAGTATTAATAAATATATATGTGATAAATAAAAATTTACTGTTACAGAACCCAATATCCTTTTCTGACTTAAGTAGGCACTAAGCATACAACTTTTATATATAGATATATACATGTAAAATACTCATACACATAACATAAATAAGTCTAAAATATATATAAACATGGAAAAGTGTATCATAGGTAGTCATGATACAGTATATGTGTTCAAATATATTCATTGTCCCTGCAAGTGTAGCATGGTAACATTAGAATTCATGAATTGGAGTGACATAAGATGGAATTAGAATTCCCTTTCAGGAAGTAGCTACCATTTATGCCAAAAAACAAATACCTCTGAAGAATACCATATCAGCAATGAAATTTCTCAAAATAGATATCAGCCAAGACAGAACCAAGTATCACTTTCTAAATCCTCAGTGATTTGTAATCGAAACAGTCAGAAAAGAGTTTCTTAACAAGGTGTGTGACAGAAGGGCCTGATTTAAGTTTAATTTTAAATAGAATGCGCCTTAGAAACTAAGTATAAGAGAGATTGGGAGCTCATAGTTATGGCAGAGGAGAAGACTAACAGAAAAATAAACAAGAGTTGTAGTGTGAGGTACATAGCGCAAAAACAACAACAAAAAAAACCCAGGTTCAGAACAGAATGGCTGGTTGAACCTAGCTGTTCTGGGATCGGTATGGTGTTCATACACAGCTCCTCAGGGGTGTGTGCTGAAAAAGTTATACCCAAGCTTGCTCTTCAGGGAAGTATAAGTCCATGTCTCTTCTTTTCCCTGTGAATCTGTTGTGTCTCAAGGTGCCCATGGCACAATGTCACTGAAGCAAACTCTTTGAGAAATACAGGTAGTGGGACTCCAGTTAGAAACACTGGTAAGTAAAACTCATTCTTCCTTTAAGATAAAGCTTATTCAGCCAGCCAAAGAGATTTGGGAGAGCACAAAGAAGTGCCTCATTGCCAGTAGGGACCAGGCATCAGAAAATTGGTAGTGACTGGTAGAATCCCAGAATCTACTGAGCTTCTTCCACTCAGTAGTTTGTTATCTAAGCCTCCATGTGCTCTTTATTTACTTGTATACATGAGGTCCAACTATTCAGAGATCTTTATCTGACTGCCATTTGATGTTTGGCTCACAAATAATTCTAGATGGGGGAATTTTAATTCTGTACTACTAAGTGCAAAGAAACTAAAGTCTGTTCCAATTGTTAACAAAAACCACTTCCACTGCTTGAACACCAAGCAACACACACACACACACACACACACACACACACACACACAAACACACACACACACACACACACGCACACACGCGCACACACACACATGCATAAAAGAGTTCAATGTTCACCTACATGTTCTCCAGTCAGTACTTAGATCCAAAAGATTTACAAAAGACAGGCTAACAGTAAGGACCCATTTTTTTTTTTTTTAATTAGAAAACCACCCTAACAGAGGCAAAATACTTATACTTTTTTTCTTTTTAAAAAATAATATATTTCTTTGAAATGTGTATGAGATTGTTAACATGCTGTTAACAATCACTCATCCCCTTTCTTGCCTCCCTGTAACCAAGTCCTTAACCCAGTTTCATGTCTTTTGTTCTTTTGCTTTTGTTTGTAATCTACTAGACATAACCAGGGTCACTTATGTGGGCATCGAAGAGTAGAATTATCCACCAGAACATGGGAACTCTCTAAAGGTAATAGCACTGAAGAAAATGACTTTCTTCCATCAGGTTTCCACCATCATTAGCAATCATGCAAAGTCCCCATGAAGTACTCACCCTCATCTATGCCTGAATGTCACCTAGGCAATTCTTAGATAAGCAGCATGGGAAAAAACTACAGCTTTTGTGAGTTCATGAGTGCCATAACTACGCTGTGCCCATAATACAGCATTTCATTTTCTTTTCCCTTTCTTTTTGATCTCATAAAGTTTTTCAGCTTTCTCTTCCATGATGTTTCCTAATCCTTGAAGACCTTCTTTAAAAACATATGAACAAAAACAACATATTTGGATTTGTTAGTTGGTAGTTGGCTTACATATGCAGCTTTTTCATATTTATCTATTTCTCCCTTCATAATTCTTACTCATTTATATCTTTCTACTCTTCTCATACTAACTTTTTATCTTTCAAGCTTCCCCACACACATGTGTCACTTTCTACTTTTTTTCCTGCTTTCTGTTTTAGATTGTCACTTATGCAAATAGCAATACTTTGCCTTCTTCCTTTCCAATTTGTATCCCCTTCATCTCCTTTAGTTGTCTAATTGCTCTAGCTAGAACTTCACAAGTGCTATATTGTAAAGATAGGAAAAAAGATGGAAGACTTGTCTTATTTCTGATTTTGTAGGATTGATTTAAGTTTCTCTCCATTTAATTTGATGTTGGTTGAAGGCTTGCAGTACAATGCCTTTATTGTGTTTATGTATCAGCCTTGAATCCGTGATCTCTCAAAAGACTGTTATATCATGACAGGGAGTAGGATTTTGTCAAAGGCTTTTGCTGCATTTAATGAGAGAACCGTGTTTTTTTTTTTTTTTTTTTCAGTCTGTTTATATGGAGGATCACGTTGATGGATTTTCTTTTATATATACATATATATAACTTCAGATTGCATCTCCATTGTAGTGTCACCTTTCCACCCCTCCCAGTCCACCCTCCCACGATCTACCTCCTATTCCTTCCATCCCACTCCTCTGGAATAGAATGTCCCTACATAACAGGCCCCTGCCCCAGTTCAGCAGTCATATGAGGGCAAAGAGCCTTCTCATACACTGGGGGTCTACAAGGCAGCACCACTAGGGCAAAGTGTCTCACTGACATGAAAAAAAAAAAAGTCTATGTTCATGTTCCCTTTGGTGCATTGGCTGTAGTATAACTATCCTGTACTATATGGCTAAAATCTGACTATAAATGAATAGATGCCATGTGCATCCTTCTGAGTCTGGGTTAGCTCATTCAAGATTAGCTTTTCTAGTTCCATCCATTTGGCTGCAGTTTCTGATAGCTGAGAAGTATTTCATCATGTAGATGTACCACAGATTTATTAATCCATTCTTCGGTTGAGGGACATCTGGGTTGGTTCCAGTTTCTAGCTATTACAAATAAGGCTGCTATGAGCATAGATGAGGAAACTTCCTTGTGATTTGGTGAGGAATCATTTGGATGTATACCCAGAAATGGTATAGCTGGGTCTCGAGGCAGAGCTATTCCAAGTTTTCTGAGATATTGCCAGACTGACCTCCACAGTGGTTGCACAAGCCTGCACTCCCAACAGCAATGGAGGAGAGTTCCCCTTTCTCCACAACAGCTCCAGCATGTGCTGTCATTTGAGCTTTTGATCTTAGCCATTCTGACAGGTGTGAGATGGAATCTCAGAGTCATCTTGAGTTGCATTTTTCTGATGATTAAGACACTATCATTTGAACAAAACGGCAGCCTACAGATTGGGAAAAAATCTTCACCAACCCCACATCTGACAGAGGGCTAATATCCAAAATTTACAAAGAACTCAAGAAATTAAATGCCAAGAAACCAAATAATCCAATCAAAAAATGGGGAACACTGCTAAACTGAGAATTCACAAAAGAGGAATCCCTGATGGCTGAGAGACACTTGAAGAAATGTTCAGCATCCTTAACCATGAGAGAAATGAAACTCAAGATGTATTTTCTTATATTGAATCAGATCTGCATGCCTGGGATGAAGTCTTCTAGATAGTGGTGGATGATGTTTTTGATATATCCTTGGATTTGGTTTGTGAGTATTTTATTGAGTATTTTCACAGCAATTTTCATAAAGGAAATTGGTGTGAAGTTCTCTTTCCTTGTAGAATGTTTCTTTGGTTTAAGTATCAGGGTGACTATGGATTTATACAATAAATTGCCAATGTTTCTATTTTGTGGAATAGTTTGAAGAGTATTGGTATTAGTTCTTTGAAAATATGGTAGAACTCTTTGCTAAAAGTGTCTATTCATGGGCTTTTTTGGGGGGTGGTTGGGAGATATTTAATGATGGCTTCAATTTCCTTAGGGGTTACAGGACTGTTTAACTTGTTTACATGATGTTGATTTAGATTTTGTAAGTGTTATCTATCAATAAAATTGTCTATTTTATATTTTCCAATTTTGAGGAGTATAGACTTTTGAAGTAACATTAATGATTCTTTGAATTTCATCAGTATCTGTTGTTATATCCATTTTTCATTTCTGATTTTGATAACTTGGATAATATCTCTCTTCCTTTCAGTTAGTTAGGCTAAGGGTTTATCCTTTACTGATTTTCTCAAAAAAAAAAAAACCCTAGCTTTTTGTTTCATTGATTCTTTGTATTTTGCTCTTTGTTTCTAATTAATTTATTTCAGCCCCAAGTTTTGTTATTTCTTGATATCTTCACCTCTTTGATGTGCTTGCTTCTTTTTTTCTAGACCTTTCACATATTCTGTTAAGTTGCTAGTATGAGATCTCTCCAATGTCTTTATGAACTTGCTTAGTGCTATGAACACTCTTCCATAGCTGGTGGGAGTACAAAATTGTACATTCACTGTTGAAAACATTTTGGTGGTTTCTGAAAAAAATTGAGAATAATTCTTCCTCAAGACCTAACTATTATCATTCCTGGGCATATAGACAAAGAGGTTCCACTACACCACAAGAACACTTGCCCAGCAATATTCATAGCAGCTTTATTCATAATAGCCAGAAATTGTAACCAACCCAAATGTCCTTCAACTGAAGAATGGATAAAGAAAACGTGGTACATTTATTCAATGAAATATTATGCACCTATTAAAAACAAGGACTTTCCTGACTCTCTGACCTGCCTGTGGATCCTGTTCCCCTAACTGGACCATCTTGCCTGGCCTCAGTGGGAGAGGATCCACTGGATCCTGTAGTAACTTGATGTGCCAGGGTAGGTTGATCCCCATGAGGGACCTCCCATTCTTGAAGAAGGAGAGGGGGAGTGGGGTAGGGACTATGTAGGGGCCACTGGGAGGAGAAGAGGTATCCGCGATTGAGATGTAAAATGAAATTTACGAATTAAGAAACTAAAAAAGAAAGATTGTCACTTTTACATTGCTCTCCATTCATTATTTTTGTCTCTTTTTTAGCATTATATAAACCATTTGCTTATATTATTTATTCTTGCCAATCTTGTTGCTGTTATAATTGTGGGTATTAGTTGGTACTTGTCTTTTACATCATTTGTGTTTGTATCTCACTATAATTATTTTCTGCTACTATTACTTATTTAATCATTTTTATGAAGTACTAAGGATTGACTAGAGAGTACGAGCCCAACTAGAAGTCATAACATATTATGACATTAAATGTACCACATTCAAAGTTCAGTGAGTATTTTAATTCAAAGAATATGAGAAATTACAAACCCCAAAGTAAATGCACATGCTCCAAGAACATTTGACTTAGATGCTAAATGTGTGAGATTCAGTAAAAAGCTGGAAGCATACGTTCACATAGAGTGAATATTGTGTCAAAATATAGTATTTACCACTAAAGAAGAAACAGAAATTATAATATAAAACACAAAGTTAAATGTATTCAATACTTCATAATAATACAGTAATTAATGCCACAATAATCAGACTTGATTCAAAAAGTTATTTTTTGCAAATGTCTTATATAAAAGTTAAAGAGGGCTCTGTTCTTATCTTTCCAGGAGATTTAAAGCATCCATATAAAGAATCCAGGGACAACTGGACAACTGAAACCTCAGAAGAAAACAGATCAGACACAAAAGAACACAAGTATCACAGACGATCCACCCTTGCAGACTTCCTTAATAATTGTTTCCTCAAAAATCAACAACCACAAGTCAAAATCATTAAGATTGTTCAGCTCCACAGACTGTTCCAGCCAGAACGTCAGTAAAGCCCTGAAGTTCAGCTTCTCTCTACAAACTTCTAGGGACAGTTAAATAGCTGAGCACAAAAGGACTGAACATTAAATGATTCTATAAACATTTTAATCATTTTCCATTCTTATTTGGGCCCCAAACAGGTTTATACATCCCAAATCAGCAGGAAGTAATTTTAAGAGAGCGACATCCCATTTCCAGAAGGTGGGGTCAGTGATTTTCCCCCCTTTGGTCATTTGATGGGTTATAAATACTTCTTATAATTTAGGGGGAGAGATTACAAACTGTTCAATGGTCTTGTTAAATAGGTTTTGGAGGTTAGGCCGAGGGACTTCTCTCTTTTTCTTTTCTGTATCCGTCTTTCTCTCCTATGTAGGGGTGAACAGACTTGGGAAAAAAATGGGATATAGACATAATATAGGAATGATAAAGAAAAAAGGACAGATTATTGAATATGCTCTTATACCTTTGCATGTTGATACAAAATTAAGATTATATTTGGATAAATTGATATTGATCTTTGTATATTAATACAAAATTAAGATTATATTGAGCTACATCAGTATTGATCTTTGTATATTGATACAAAATTAAGGTTAACTCTTTTTAAGGTATTGTACCTAGGTAACACTTAAAAATGAATTGTGATGTTTTGGCCTTTTGTTAGCAACTATCATAAACTTTTTAGGATAATTAAGAAATGCAAACTAATAGTAATTCAAGTATGTCATTTTGTTAGGTACTAGGACAGTCTATCACAGTTATTTTCTAAGTTAATCAGAAATCAAGTTGCTAAAAGACAAGCAACATTTGCTTATTAAAATATAAGAGATAAATAGGTGGTCTTCAAAAGCCTCAAGAGATCTGCAGAATGTGGCATTCAAAGATTTTTTTCTTAACTTAAGATGTTTTCATATCAAGATATGTCAGCTCCTGACAGCACCCCCTATTCTACTCCAAGTAGATGAGCATCGAAGAATCTCCAATTGGAGATGGTTGAATTAGTGGCAAGCCTATCTCTTGACAAGAAAAATCCATTGCTTCAACTGTAGACAGAATGCTTTCCAAATAGGACAAAACTTGGAAGTAGGTAAGTTGACAGCCTAGCTCTGCCAAGACAGGGTAAGCAAGTCCTTCATAATTACTGTTTTACAATCAATGTCTGTCAGAGAAATGGGGCCAAATGGCTGAAGATTGATGCTGTAATGTATGGAGAGAAATTTGTAACTGTCTAGTCAGCCACTGGTATGTCATTTCTTAGTTTTGGAAGCTTCTGGCCCTGTACTTCCTGTATAATCAGATATATTTATCCCTTTCAGGTCTCTGATGTATTGAAGACTAGATAACTATAGTCTCATAATTAAATTTTGAGTTGTTTAGGAATTAATAGGGTGTTCTGGATCTAAGAAGATGTTTTTAAAATTGTGATGCAAGTTAGGAT
The DNA here is from genome assembly GCA_907164525.1 of Lophiomys imhausi. Taxonomy (NCBI): domain Eukaryota; kingdom Metazoa; phylum Chordata; class Mammalia; order Rodentia; family Muridae; genus Lophiomys; species Lophiomys imhausi. Next base: position 5,649,841 of record CAJQZJ010032546.1, read on the forward strand.
GGAAACTGAGTTGGATATAGAACTTTAAACTCATAGAGAATGTTGGATGGTAGAATGTTAAAGTCAGGTGCCAAATAGGTATGGACTGGACATTGGGAATGTATGCTAAGACCTATAACTCTCATAATTGTGACCTATTTCTTTCTGTTGTTTTGTATTGTATTTGTTGTTATAAGAGAAAGAACCATTTGTTTGACTGAAAGGGGGGAGCTGTTGGGGAGAAAAAGATATACCTTAAACTTGAAAAAAAAAGAAGGGGATGGGGGTGTTGAGGGGGAAGAGGGTGAGAGGGTGGGACTGGATGGGGGAGTAGGGAGGGGATTTTGATTGAGATGTAACTTGAAGAAATAAAAATTAAATTTAAAAAAATTAAAGAGACCTAGCCCAACAGTCAAATAAATCTTAACATAGAAACACAAAAATATCAATCAAAACTAAAGTGCAACACAATCTTGCAAAAGTTCATAATTCTATGAAACCTGATTAGAAATGTGGTAAGTGAATAATGTTGGTCAAAGAAATCACAAAACGTACTTTTCAAAAGCTCCGTAAGTACCAAGAAAACACAGAAAAATGGATGACTGAGGAAGACAACAAAAACATTTAAACTGATGGATCAGTAAGGAAATCATGCAATTTGCCAAATGGATGGAACTAGAAAAGCTCATGCAGAATAAGCTAACCCTGACCCAGAAAGATTCAAATACTATACATTCACTTATAACTGGATTTTGGCCATATAGTACAGATAACTTCTCTAAAACCAATAGACCAAAAGGTACAGGAACATGGACTTTGTTACCTATTAGTGGGACACTTTGCCCTGGTGGAGCTACCATGTAGGCCTCCCACATAAGAAGAAGCTATTAGCCCTTATAAGGCTGATGAACTGAGGGGAGAGGAGATGTGGAGGCACCCCACAGTGGAGGAGTAGGATAGGTGAGAGAGGGGGTAGAGGTTGGGAGAGTGGACCAAGAAGGATGTAGGGAGGGGGCTGTGAGGGAGATGTAACTTGAAGTAATAAATAAATGTAATTTTTAAAAAAGAAAAGAAAGAAATCTTGAAAAATTGTTAACCAGAAATCTTGGAAATGCAAATTTCAATAAGTCAAATAAAAAACAGTGCAAACCTCACCAATCAAGTGGAAAGAATTTTATAGCTTGAAGAAAAGCTAATAAACTAGAACATTCAGATGGTAATGAGGAAAAAAACTATGACCAGAATATTTAAGAACCAAACTTAAACACCTACGTGTTGTGGGTGTATAATAAAGGGCCAGGGTGCAAGTTGAAGATAGAGAAACCTATTCAGTAAAATCATTGCAGAAGAAAAACTCTCCAACTGTTGGGAAAATATGAATGTATATCTAAAAGAAGAGGGGTTAGAAACCTAAATAAATGTGACTAGAAAAGAATACCCTCTGCAATATTATAATTAAATGATAAATATTATTATTAATATTTAAGTTAAAAAATAATGAATGCTGCAAGGGGAAATTTCAAATCACTTATAAAGGTATGCATAGCAGAATAACAACAAAAATTTCAACAGAAACTGAAGTGGAAAGGATTGCAGAAGGTTGTATTTCAAGCCCTAAAAGAAAGCAACTACCAATGGGAAAGATTATACACAGTAAAGTTGTCTTTAAATATTCAATTATAGAAATCTTTCAAAAGAAAAATAAATAACAATTTATAACTACAAATCCAATATTGCAAAGATATTTTAAATTAATCATGCACACAGAGAAGAAGAAATCAATTGAATTTTATTTTCTTAATCTAATCAGCAAATATTCACCTTTTGTTTTCTGAAACCCATTAGAAGAGTGGATATACAAAATAATATTGAAAAAGAACTAAACAATAGAGAAAAATCAAAGCAACCAGAATTAGTGCATAGTTTAACATTATAAAGATCAATATGCACCTTCTCAGTTCTCCAAATAAGGAAAGCCTGATTAGATTAAGAAATCATATTCTAACTTTTGTTATTTGAAGAAACACAACTCCCTAGCAAAGACATACAAAACCAAAAAGTAAAAAGACATAGAATGGTACCCCCAAACAAATAGAATTTAGAACAATTGTTCTCAGTCATCCTGAACGCTGTGACACATTAATACAGTGACCATCAACTATAAAATTCCTTCATTGCTACTTCATATCTATAATTTTGCTATGATATGAATCATAATGTAAATATCTCATATGCAGGGTATCTGATATGAGACCTCCTGCAGGGTAGTAGACCCACAGGCAGAGAACCACTGACATAGGAGGAAGCAGCAATAATACAATAATACTCACCTCTGAAAAAGAAAATTGAAGACAAAATTAGAAGAAACAAATCATCAACTTATAATTTAAAAGGTCAGTACATCAATCATGTGAAATGATTTAAAATATACACACCAAACATAGTATATCAAAATTGATCAAAAAATTCTACAGGAAAAAAAGAAGCTAATAGGCCTCCCATCAATAATAATAAGAGACTTTAATACCCAATTTCCACTAAATGACAAAAGGTTCATTCAGAAAAATAAACTGTCAGAGATACTTAAGCATTTCACTGTCTTATAAAAAACTGAATTTAACAGACAACTATGAAACACGCTACAATTACAGATTCTTTTATACATCTCATTGAACTTTTTACAAAATAGTACATTAGGGTATAAAATAAGTTTTTAAAAAATACAAAGACAAACCCCTGAAAAAATTTCTCTCATCTTACCAAATAATAGTGGAAGGAAGGTGGACATCAACATCAATAGAAACTTCAGGATCCACCAAAACATGGAAGTATATGGTTAGTATGAATGTTTGAATGAAAATAGCCCTCATAGGCCTATAGTACTATCATGAGATGTGGCCTCGTTGGAGAAGTTGTTGTTCTTTTGGAAAAAGTGTGTCACTGGGCATGGGCTTTGAGGTCTCTGGTTCTCCAATCAAGTCTAGAGTCTCACTATTTCTGATGCCCAAAGATGCTATCAGAAACAATATTAGACCTTCTCTCAACATCTCCCCCTTTAAGTCTAGCAAAAGGCTCCTTTTCTTAACAATAAACACAATACAGTAACAATAACAATAAATATAATAAAAAATTATGAAAACTAAAAGGTGACATATATCTCTCTTGATGAGTTTAAGGATCTATACCTAATTCAACTTCCATCCTAACTTACATTATTAACTAAAGCATCTTAACCTTAAAACATCCTTTTAATTCCTAGATGATTTAAAATTTACTATGATGTTATAACTATGTAGTCTTCAATCACAGCAGAAACCTGAGAAGGATAAATATATCTGAATAGATAGGAAGTGCAGAGCACGCAACTTCCAAAACTATGAAATGACAGACAACTGGCTGCCTAGACAGTCCCCAGTTTCTAGAACATTGGAGCATCATCTTCAGCCTTCTGGCCAAGCATGTCTCACAGACTTAGTTGTGGAGCAGGAAATAAGACTTGCCCATTCTGTCTTTGCAGAATCAGGCCATCAATTTACCTGCATTGAGCTCTGGTCCATTTTTGGACTGTAATATAATCTGTTGAGAGAGCAGGGGCATTTCTGCCCAGTAGGAATTATCTCCTGATGGGAAATTTCTTGATGCTCATTGTCTTCTTCCATGTCCAATAGGAACTGTCAGGAGCTGACAGTCTCATGTCAAAGAAATTTTAAAATAACAAAAATATCTTTAAATGCCATATTCTGCAGATCTCTTGAAGTTTTTGAAGACCATCTATCCATATCCTTTGAGTAAGCAAATGTTGCTTGTCTCTAACAACTTAATATCTGATTAACGTAGAACCTCTGAAATTCACTAACTTAATTATCCTAATAAAATCACAAGTTTGAATGACTATCAACATGCATTTTTAAAATTATTCTAAACAACTCAAGTTCAATTGAAATTTTATAGTATTTTTATACTATTTCATAGTATTTACTACTATTCCTTCAACCCCATCAAAGACATAAGAAGGGATAAAGTTATTATTTGAGTAGGAAGCATAGGAAAGCAGCTTCCAAAAAAAATGACAGTTTGTGATAGTTACTGTCAAAAGGATTAGAACTTCACATTGCAAATTTATGAATTATATAGGTAAAATACCTAGTCAAAATATAACCTTAATTTTGTATCAATATACAAATATCTATAGGAGTAGATTCAATAATCTACCCTTTTATCTTATCAATTCTATACTATATATCCATATTCCCTCTCTTTTTTCTTTTCAAGTCTTCTCCCCCTATATAAGAGAGAAAGAAGGATAAAGAAAGAGAAAGAAATCCCTCCTACACTTTGCTTAACAAGACCATATAACGATTTGTAACCATTCCCCCTAAATAACATCTATAACCCGTCAAATAACCAAAGAATCATCCACCCCACTTTTTGGGAATGGGATGTCACTCTCTTAAAACTTCTTCCTGCTGAATTGGGATGCAGAAAACCTGTTTAGGGGACCAAATAAAAGGAAAAAAAATGTTAAGCAAGTAAATTGTAACATTTGTAGTCCAGTCTCTAGGTGCTCAGCTATTTGAATGCTCTGAGCAATTTGTAGTTCGAAGCTGCACTTGGGTAGTAAAGTTCAAGAGTTTATTGATGTCCTGTCTGGAACAGTCTTTAAGGCTGGGCCATCTCAGTAAACTGATTGAAGTTGTTCTGGATGCAGATTTTGGAGGAAACAGTTATTGAGGCACTCTATGAGGCTGTATTATTTGGGTTACTGGTTTTGTCTTCTTTGGACTCAGGTCCCGTTGTTCTGAAAATATATAATTTCTCACAAGTAACATATAGTTCTGCAATTACCAAAATGCATGGGATGTGCAGGATGCACAAATCAATGAAGGAATATTTCCTGTTCTTTGAAGAGAAGAAAGACATTTATAAGTCTCCATTCATGCCATAAAAAGATGGCATGTATCTTTAGTGTGGCTGGCCTTATGTTAAAGTCCTTGATCCACTTGGAATTAAGTTTTGTACAAGGTGATAGGTATGGGTCTAATTTCATTCTTTTGCAAGTGGACATCCAGTTGGACCAGCACCATTTGTTGAAGATGCTGTCCTTCTTCCATTGTGCGTTTTTGGCTTCTTTGTCAAAGATTAGTTGGCCATAGGTGTGTGGATCCATGTTTGGGTCTTCAATTCGATTCCATTGATCCACTGGTCTGTTTCTATACCAGTACCATGCTGTTTTTATTACTGTTGCTCTGTAGTACAGCTTGAAATCTGGGATGGTGATACCTCCAGATGTTTTTTCATTGGACAGGATTGATTTAGCTATTCTGGGCTTTTTGTTGTTCCATATGAAGTTGAGGCTAGCTTTTTCCAGGTCTATAAAGAATTGTGTTGGTATTTTGATAGGAATTGCATTAAATCTATATATTGCTTTTGGTAGGATAGCCATTTTTATTATGTTGATCTTACCTATCCATGAGCATGGGAGATCTTTCCATCTTCTAAAGGCCTCTTCCATTTCTTTCTTCAGGGGCTTGAAGTTCTTGTTATATAGGTCCTTTACATGCTTGGTTAGAGTTATCCCCAGGTATTTTATGTTGTTTGTGGCTATTGTGAAGGGGGTTGTTTCCCTTATTTCTTTCTCGGTATATTTGTTTGTTGTATAAAGAAGGGCTTCTGATTTTTTTGAGTTAATTTTGTATCCAGCCACCTTGCTGAAGTTGTTTATCAGCTGTAAGAGTTCTTTGGTGGAATTTTTGGGGTCGCTTATGTATACTAACATATCATCTGCGAATAGGGATAATTTGACTTCTTCATTTCCAATTTTTATCCCTTTGATCTCCTTTAGTTGTCTTATTGCTCAAGGACTTCAAGTACTATATTGAAGAGATATGGTGAAAGTGGACATCCTTGTCTTGTCCCTGAGTTTAGAGGAAATGCTTCAAGCTTCTCTCCATTTAATTTGATGTTGGCTACTGGCTTGCTGTATATTGCCTTTATTATTTCTAGGTATGGTCCTTGTATGCCCGTTCTCTCCAGAACTTTTAGCATGAAGGGGTGTTGGATTTTGTCAAATGCTTTTTCTGCATCTAGCGAGATTATCATGTGGTTTTTTTCTTTCATCTTGTTTATGTGGTGAATTACATTGATAGACTTTCGTATATTGAACCATCCCTGCATTCCAGGGATGAAGCCTACTTGATCATGGTGTATGATACTTTTGATGTGTTCTTGAATTCGGTTTGCTAGTATTTTATTAAGTATTTTTGCATCTATGTTCATGAGGGAGATTGGTCTGAAGTTCTCTGAAACCGAACTTTTAAATTATTATTTAACACTTATTTATTA
>CAJQZJ010032546.1:5686161-5697032 GCA_907164525.1 Lophiomys imhausi
GTCAGCGCCATCTTGTAATGGCGACTGTGAGTGCGGCCTCTCACAGGCTAGGACTGCACAATTCAGTCCTAGGCTTGTTAAGATCCATGTGGTGTCCTGTGTGCTCTTTTATAAAGTCTGGATAAGAATTAATGGCTGCCAAATCAATTAATAATAATATAAATACTGGATACATAGTTTAATTAGCCATATAATTTTTTAACAAATGGCGTCCAACGTGGGGCCGTTAGAATCCATGCTTACAGTGTGAGAAGGCCTTAGTGAAAGCTGGTTTCCTAGCCAAAGATCAGGAAACCAAACTCATATGTATTTCAAAGGTGTGGCTTTATTAACAAAAGCTGTTTCCTTGCAGCAAAGTTGGAGAGCTAAAGCTTAGCTCTCCTTACATACTAAAAAAATGGCAGCCTTCCAAACAGATCTTGAGAGTGGAATTAACCACCTAGATTAAAAAATGGAGGAATTCATAATGCCTCAATATATTTGGATTCCAATTGAGTTTGTTCCTCTTAGCATGCAAGTGATTTTTTACCCTGACAATTGTAGTTCTGGGTATCTTTTTTGAGAAAGTTCAGACTAGGATAGTCTTAAAAGAAAAAATGTACAGATGGAATGCTAAATTTCCAACAATAATAATGAAGGAAAGAGGGAGGCCTTTCCTGATAAATAAGGCAACATTGATGGCAGCTGGAGCTTAGAGCTCCCTGGCTATGAGGTGCTTCTCAGGGCTATCTGGTAAAGGTCCACTAATGAAATACAGTCACAATTAGATTCCAAGAAATAATGAACGAAGCTTTCATTGAAGCGTGGGATGGCATGGTTAGACATGCCAAGGCTGTTGGAATGTTGTTTCTTTGCTTGACTTTTGTTTAGATGTTTTGATTTTCCTATATTGGGAGGTAGAAAAAATATTTTTCTGGTTTGACATTGGTAAAACATAGGAGATTTTTGAAGATTTTGGGCAGATTTCACTAAAGTTCAAAGTTGCTCTTTGAGTTACAGAGTTACTTAAATCTGGGATTTAAGTGAAATATTTGAGCAGGGTGGTACTGGAACACACTCTTAATCCCTTAATCCCATCACACTAGAGGAAGAAACAGGCAGACCACTGGATTATAGACCAGCCTGGTTTAAACAATGAAGGCAGGGCAGGAACTCTGCTGAGGAGATAAAGCTGCTTACTAAAGACAGTCTAGAATTAAAAATGACACATTTCTCCTTGATGTTAATTTTAACAGTGTCGTTATTGATCTAATGGATAAATACACATAATCTCAAATTTATGTAAAGAGAAAGGGTTCACAAGCCAGTCTCCTTAGGTGTGGAGCTCCCACTGGAGAACTGGTTTCAAGAGGCATTTTGCCCGTAAAAGAGATGTTAATTGCTGGGTGTGGTGGTACATGCCTTTAATCCCAGGACTTTGGAGGCAGAGGCAGGCTAATCTCTGTGAGTTCAAGGCTAGCCTGGTGTACAAAGTGAGTCCAGGACAAGGATAGACAGAAAAAATCCTGTCTCGGGGAAAAAAAGGGAGAGAGAGAGAGAGAGAGAGAGAGAGAGAGAGAGAGAAAGAAAGAGAAATTTTAAAAGAGATTCTTTTAACCAATGTAAGGACCCAGAGCTAGGCTAGGGAAGACCATGCAAACAGCATGTCTCCCACAGCCAACAGTTAAGAAAAGCTAACATAAAATAGTATATCATGCTATTTTACACCAATCTCCTTAATAATGGTGTTTCCATGGGAGAATTGGAACTCAAACTAATACAAAATGGTTTAATTAATGTTATTGTTTAATAAGGGTAATTCAATTATTTAAATTTATACCTTGATCTCAAAACTTGGGAGACAAGGAAAAAACAGATTCCTTGTGTGTTCAAGGCCAATCTAATCTACAGAGCTCTACAGAGCAAATCAATACAGCCCAAGCTACAAAGAGAAACCCTGTCTCAATAAGGATAGATATATCCACTTGGAAATTAAATCTCCAAAGAAAGAAGAAAAGGAAAGAAGAAATATATAAATGCATACGTTTGTTCCCAAAACATGGGAGACAAAGACAGAGACAGATTGGTTCCTTTTGAGTTTGAGGCCAATCTAATCTACAAAAAGCCAGAATAAACCTGTTTTAATCAATTAATACATTTATGACAACTGTAGAGGAGAATATTTAAACTCCCTACAGTCTTATGCTATATTTTCAATTTAAAATAGATTATATATAGCACATATATGTAATACCATTACATGCCATGTTTTTATGTGGCGCAAATGGAGACTTGAAAATGTTTTTCTGCTGTTCAAAAGAACAGAAAATATTCCTTAATTGATTTGTGCATCCTGCACATCCAATGCATTTTGGTAATTGCAGAACTATATGCTACTTGTGAGAAATTATATACTTTCAGAACAATGGGACCTGAGTCCAAAAAAGACAAGACAAGTAACCCAAATGATCCAGCCTCATAGACTGCCTCAATAGCTGTTTCCTCCAAAATCTGCATCCAGAACAACTTCAAACAGCTTGCTGAGATGACCTAGCCTCAAAGACTGTTCCAGATAGGACATCAATAAAGCCCTGAACTTTCCTACCAAATTCCAGCTTCGAACTACAAATTTCCCAGAACATTCAAATTGCTGAGCACATAAAAGACTGGACAACAAATGTTACAATTTACTTGCTTAAACTTTTTTTTTTCATTTTATTTGGGCCCCTAAGCAGGTTTTCTGCAACCCAGTTCAGCAGGAAGCAGTTTTAAGAGAGCGATGTCCCATTCCCAAAAAGTGGTGTGGATGATTCTTTGGTCATTTGATGTTATAAATATTGATTAGGGGTAATGGCTACAAATTGCTATATGGTCTTGTTAAGCTAGGTATAGAAAGTTAGACTTGGAGATTTCTTTTTCTTTTCTTTATCCTTCTTTCTCTCTTATATAGGGGGAAAAGACTTGAAAAGAAAAATAGGGGAATATATGTATATAATATAGAAATGCTAAGATATAGGGATAGATTATTTAATCTTCTCTGAAACTCTTAAACTTGTTATTCTTTAAATAAGGTTATCATTTGTTACATTGGTATAGAATTTTGTATATTGATACAAAAATAAGGTTAATTTTGAGTCATTGGTATATAATTTTATATTTAGACACATATTATATATATTTCAACTTATATAAGGTATTGTGCCTATACAAATCATTTAAAAGTATAGGTTTACTTCCAATCCTTTTATGGGTTGCTATTGCAATCTATTTAGGAGTCTGGGTAACACAAGTTGCTGGCCAGTCAAGCTTCTGGTCATGTCAAATAGTAGTCTTAATTTATCACAAAATATACTTAATAAGTTAAACAGATAGTAAATGGTTAAAATATACAGTTTGTTCATAGACAGATGATAGATGGATTTATAAGTAAATTGATAGATGTCTCCAAAACCCTCAGAGGCATACAGAAAATGGCATTTAAAGATTTTTTTATTATTTTAAGAACTGTTTGACTTAAGGCAGTCAGTTCCTGTCAGTTCCCATTTGACTTGGAAAAAGACAATGAGCATCAAAAAGAAATCTCCCATCAGGAGATAATTCCTCAAAAAGAAATCTCCCATCAGGAGACAATTCCTCAAAAAGAAATATCCCATCAGGAGATAATTCCTATTGGACAAAAATGCCCCTGCTCTCTACACAGACTATATACAGTCCAAAGATGGACCAGATCTTAAATGCAGGTAAGTCAATGTTCTCATTCTGCAGAGACAGAATGGGAAAATCCTTATTTCCTGCTGCACAATTTAGTCTGTGAAAAATGCTTGGCCAGAAGGCTGAAGATGATGCTCCAACAATATTGAGAGATATTTGGGACTGTCTGGGCAACAAACTGTCATATTTCTCTTTGGAAGCTGCTCTCCTATGCTTCCTACTCACTCAAATAACAACTTTATCCCTTCTTATGTCTTTGATGAGGTTGAAGACATAATAGTTATAAGATTTCAATTGAACTTGAGTTGTTTAGAATTTAAAAGGATATTTTCAAGTCTAAATAAAATCTTTAGCTTTATAAATATATGATATGATAGAAATTATTTAGGCTCAAAATTTTAGACACATCAAGATAGATGATTTTTTTTCTTCTTCAAGATTGCCTGATACAAATAGGCTAAACATTATGTACATAATTTTTATATATGGTTTTCTTGATTAGTTAAAAAATTCAGCTTTTTTTCTTTAGACAAAAGGGGGGAATTGTTGGGGTAGTGTTAAGCATTTTAAATGTTAACTAATTGGTCCTGCTTGCTGTCTGTTACTTACATTGACTCTGATTGGTTAAATAAAATGCCGAGGCGTGAGATTGGGCAAAGACAGAGACAGGTGGGACTTCCTCAGATTAGAACAAGAAGCCTGCACTTTAGACAGAGGCCTAAAGCATTCCAGAGCAGCAGGAAGAAGAAGATATTCCATCCAGGAGCAGCAGGAAGAAGGAGGCACACACCATGGGTTAGAAAAAAGAACCTCATTCTACATGGTCAGGAACATTGGCATACCGTGGAGAATATCAGTCCAAGGGGACATTTGGATATATGGGGTCATATTTGGGTAATAGAATTATGAGCTAGTTTAGATGGGCTAGGATTGCACAATTCAGGCCTAGGCTTGTTAAGATCCATGTGGTGTCCTGTGTGATCTTTTATAATGTCTGGATAAGAATTAATGGCTGCCAAATCAATTAATAATATAAATACTGGATACATAGTTTAATTAGCCATATAATTTTTTAACAAAGCAGAAGAGCAACTATATAGGTAGGAGATTGGGAAGTCAAAGTTAAAAAAAAAATCAAACAACAATTGACTGTACTTTTTTCCTCTCATAAAATTGTTACTCAATTATCAGTGGAAGGTCCAACAAAGAAGTGCAGAAATCAGAGGAAAGAGGACAAGTTACAAGAATTAGTTCTCTTTCTAACATAAATATTGAGCACAGGAAATTACAGTTGATATTCACCTGCCAAATCATCTGATGGCTCCCTAATTAATGATGTATACGTTCAATACTACCTTTATGTGTAAAAACCCAGTAAAATAGCACATAAAAACTTTCAAAGAAGTATTCAAGTGTAGGAGTGAATCTTGTGATTTCTACACCCTCCAAATCATCATCCTGTCTTACTCTACCATAACAGGCCAGAAAATATAATGTTTCTGTGTTTACAGAAAAATGAAAGATAATGGCTTTATTGGCTATATGTGTAAAAAAATATGGCTAATTAAATTATTTACCTAGTATTTATATCATATTCAATTGGTTCGGCAGCTGTTAATTCTTATCCAGACATTATAAATGAATACACACCAACACCATGTGGATTTTAATATGCCTTGGCCTGAATTGAGCAATCCTGAAAAGAGCAATCCATCTAAGGTTGCTTTTAATCTTCTACACAAATATGACCCCAGGTATACATACATCGCCTTGGATTGCCATTCTCTACACTATGCCAATATTCCTGGCCATGTGGAATGAGGTTCTTTTTTCTAACCCAAGGTATGTGGCTTCTTCCTGCTGCTCCTGGCTGGAATGCCTTCTTCTTCTTGCTGCTGGCTGGAATGCTTTAATCCTCTGTCTAAAATGCAGGCTTCCCTGTTCTAATCTCAGGAAGTCCCTCCTTTCTCTGTCTTTGCCCAATCTCAGGCCTTGCATTTTATTTAACCAATCAGAGTCAATGTAAGTAACAGACAGCAAGCAGGACCAATTAACATTTAGAATGCTTAACACCGCCCCATCAATTCCCTCCTTTTGTCTAATGAAACGGCTAATTTTTTTAACTCATATAGTGTAAACTATAAAAACAAATATGAAAGAATCAAGAAAACCATATATAAAAGTTACACACATAATGTTTAGCCTATTTGTATCAGGCAATCTTGAAGAAGAAAAAAAATCATCTATCTTGGTGTGTCTAAAGTTCTGAACCTAAATAATTTCTATCATATCCTATATTTATAAACCTAAAGATTTTATTTAGACTTGAAAATATCCTTTCAAATCCTAAACAACTCAAGTTCAATTGAAATTTTATAAGTATTGTGCCTTCAACCCCATCAAAGACATAAGAAGGGATAAAGTTGAGTGAGTAGGAAGCATAGGAGAGCAGCTTCCAAAAAGATATATCACAGTTTAATGCCTAGACAGTCCCAAATATCTCTCGATATTGTAGGAGCATCATCTTCAGCCTTCTGGCCAAGCATTTTCACAGACTAAATTGTGCAGCAGGAGATAATAAGGATTTTCTCATTCTGTCTCTTCAGAATCAGGAGATCGACTTACCTGCATTTAAGCTCTGGTCCATCTTTGGACTGTATATAGTCTGTTGAGAAAGCAAGGGCTTTTTCACCCAATAGGAATTATCTCCTGATGGGAGATTTCTTTTTGATGCTCATTGTCTTCTTCCAAGTCAAATGGGAGCTGCCAGGAGCTGACTGTATTAAGTCAAACAATTCTTAAAATAATAAAAATATCTTTAAATGCCATTTTCTGTATGCCTCTGAGGGTTTTGAAGACATCTATTTTATTTATTTATAAATCTATCTATCATCTATCTTCTGTCTTTGAAGAAGCAAATGGCATATTTTAACTATTTACTGTATATGTTTAACCTATTAAGCCTATTTTGTGATAAATTAAGACTAGTGTTTAAAATGACCAGGAACTTGACTGGTCAGCAATCAACCTGTGTTATTCAGACTCCTAAACAGATTGCAATAGCAGCTCATAAAAGGACTGGAAGTAAACCAGTACTTTTAAAAGAGATGTATAGGCACAATACCTTATATAAGTTGAAATATGCATAATATGTGTCTAAATGTAAAATTCTATACCAATGAATCAAAATTTAACCTTATTTTGGTATCAATATACAAAATTCTATGCCAATGTATTGAAAGATAACCTTTTTTGAAAATAACAATAGTTTTGAGTTTCAGAGCAGATTCAATAATCTATCCTTATATCTTATCATTTCTGCATTATATACATATATTCCCCCTCTTTATCTTTTCATGTCTTTTCCCCCTATATAAGAGAAAGAAGGATAGAGAAAAGAAAAAGAGATCTCCAAGTCTAACTTTCTATACCTTGCTTAACAAGACAATATAACAATTTGTAACCCTTACCCCCTAAACAACATTTATAACACATCACATAACCAAAAATCATCTACCCCACTTTTTGGGAATGGGATGTCACTCTCTTAAAACTGCTTCATGCTGAATTGGGATGCAGAAAACCTGTTTAGGGGCCCAAATAAAATGAAGAAATAAAAAGGTTAATCAATTTGATAGTAGCATTTGTTGTCCAGTCTCTATGTGCTCAACAATTTGAATGTTCTGAGCAATTTGTAGTTCAAAACTGGACTTTGGTAGGAAAGTTCAGCACTTTATTGAAGTACTGTCTGGAACAGTCTTTGAGGCTGATCCATCTCAGCAACCTGTTTGAAGTTGTTCTGGATGCAAATTTTTGAGGAAACACCTATTGAGGCAGTCTGTGAGGCTGGATCATTTGGGTTATTTGTATTATATTCTTTGGACCCAGGTCCCATTGTTCTGAAAATATATAATTTCTCACAAGTAACACATAGTTCTGCAATTACCAAAATGTTTTGGATGTGCAGGATGCACAAATCAATTAAGGGATATCTTCTGTGCTTTGTTTGAACAAAAGAAAGACATTTGTAAGTCTCCATTGATGTTATATAAAAGGATGGCGTGTAATAGTATTACATATATATGCTATATATAAAATCTATTTTAAACTGAAAAAACAGTATAAGACTGTATGGACTATAAGTATTCTCCACTACAGTTGACATACATTTATTAATTGATTAAAACAGGTTTAATCTGTGTTGTTCTGCCTTTTGTAGAATAGGTTGGCCTCAAACTCAAAAGGAACCAATCTGTCTCTGTCTTTATCTCCCATGTTTTGGGAACAAAGGTATTCGTTTATATATTTCTTCTTTCCTTTTCTCCTTTCTTTGGAGATTTAATTTCTAAGTGGATATATCTATCCTTATTGAGACAGGGTTTCTCTTTGTAGCTTGGACTGTCTTGATTTGCTCTCTAGTGCTCTGTAGATTAGATTGGCCTCAAACACACAAGGAGCCTGTTTTGTCCTTGTCTCCCAAGTTTTGAGATGAAGGTATGAATTTAAATAACTGAATTACCTTTATTAAACAATAACATTAATTAAACCATTTCTATTAGTTTGAGTTCCAATTCTCCCTTGGGAACCCCATTCTTAAGGAGACTGGTGTAGAATAGCATGATATACTATTTTATGTTAGCTTTTCTTAACTGTTGGCTGTGGGAGGCATGCAGCTTTTTTTTTTTTTTTCTGAGACAGGATTTCTCTGTGTATCCTTATCCTGGACTCACTTTGCAGAGAGGACTAGCCTTAAAATCACAGAGATTAGCCTGCTTCTGCCTTCAAATTCTGGGATTAAAGGAGTGGACCACCACACCCAGCAATTAACAGATCTCTTTTAGGGGCAAAATGCCTCTTGAAACCAGTTCTCCAATGGAACCCCACACCTAAGGAGACTGGCTTGCAACCCCTTTCTCTTTATATAAATTTAAGATTATTTGTATGTATCCATTAGATTAATAAGGACTTAACATCAAAGGAAAATGTGTCATTTTTTAATTCTAGACTGTCTTTAGTAAGCAGGCTTTTCTAATCAGCAGGGTTCCGCCCTGCCTTCATTGTTTAGATTAGGCTGGTCTAGAATCCAGAGATCTGCCTGTTTCTTCCTCTAATGTGATGGGATTAAGGGATTAAGGGTGTGTGCCAGTACCACCCTGCCCAAATATTTCACTTAAATCCCAGCTTTTAGTAACTCTGTAACCCAGAGAGCAACTTTGAACTGTAGTGACAATTTGAAATCTGTCCAAAATCTTCAAAAATCTCATGTTTTAGCAATGCAAACCAGAAAAATATCCATTCTCCCTCCCGATATAGGAAAATCAAAGACATCTAAACAAAAATCAAGCAAAGAAACAATATTACAAAAGCCTTGGCATGTCTAAAAATGCCATCTCATGCTGCAATTAAAGCTTTGTTCATTATTCCTTGGATTCTAGATTCTAGTTTTGGCTGAATTTCACTGGTGGGCCAATACCAGAAACTTCTGACAAGCACCTAGTACACAAGGAGCTCTTAGCTCCAGCTGCCATCAATTTTTTATTATCTATCGGGAAGGGCCTCCCTCCTTCCTTCATTATCATTGTTGGCAATTTAGTATTTCATCTGTAAGTACTTTCCTTTAAGTCTATCCTAGTCCGAAATTTCTCAAAAAAGATACACAGAACCACAATTGTCAGGGTAAAAATCATTTGTATGCTAAGAAGAACAAACTCAATTAGAATCCAAACGTATTGAGGCATTATGAATTCCTCCATTTTTAATCTAGGCAGCTAATTCTGCTCCCAAGCTCTGTTTAGAAGGCTGCTAGTTTTTTAGTAGGTAAGGAGAGCTAAGCTTTAGATCTCCACTTTTGCTGCAAGGCAACAGCTTTTGTTAAGGTAGCCGCACCTTTGAAATGCATCTGAGTTCAGTTCCTTGCTCTTTGGCTAGGAAACTGGCTTTTACCCAGGTCCTTCTCAGGCTGTAAGCATGGATTCTAATTGCTGTAGTTGGGCGCCATATGTAAAAATAATTAGTTAAATTACTTTAGGCGCCATTTGTACAAAAAAAGCTCTAACTTATTTACTAGTATTTAAATTATATTTAATTGATTTTCTGCTGTTAATCTTTAAGCAGCCATTATAAACGAGCACATAGAGACCACATGTAGATTTTAACAAGCCTTGGCCTGAATTGAACAATCCTAGTCCATCTAAGCTAGCTCTTAATTCTACTACACAAATATGACCCCAGATGTACATACATCGCCTTGGACTGCCATTCTCCATACTATGCCATTGTTTCTGGCCATGTGGAATGAGGTTCTTTTTTCTAACCCAAGGTGTGTGGCTCCTCCCTGCTGCTCCTGGCTGGAATGCCTTTTTCTTCCTGCTGCTGGATGGAATGCTTTAATCCTCTGTCTAAAATGCAGGTTTCCCTGTTCTAATCTCAGGAAGTCCCACCTTTCTCTATCTTTGCCCAGTCTTAGGCCTTGCATTTTATTTAACCAATCAGAGTCAATGTAAGTAACAGACAGAAAGCAGGACCAGTTAACATTTAGAATGCTTAACACTACCCCATCACATGTGTACTGCTATTGCTATTAAAAGAGTTTTTGTTTGTTTGTTTGTTTTCTGAGACAAGGTTTCTCCATATAGTCTTGCATGCCCTGGACTCACTCTGTAGATCAGTCTGGATTTGAACTCACAGAAATCCACCTGCCTTTGCTCCTGAGTGCTGGGATTAAAGTAATGTGCAATCAGAGAGTTTTAAAGAGGTACTAAATCATTAATTTGATAAACATAAAAATAAAAAACTATTTTAATGATATCTCCAAAATCATTATTATAATCATTCATTGTACATCCTTTTCTTCCTTCTTCACTCTGATTCCATGCCCTTTTCTCTCCCTAATATATACCCTCTTTTCTCTCACTGTTAATACGGGTAAAATATATCCACAAGGTATTATAGTCACATCTTCAAAAGAAACTTTTGCCTTTAATTATCAGATGTTCAATTGACCTTATTTAATGATTCTTCTCCCTGTCAGTAAAGGTGGCCCTCATTCACCCAAGAGTACAGAAAAGAGCAGATAAATGTCACTACTGACCTGAAATCATCACATGTTTAAAGTAGAGTTCTTATGCTTCTTGTGTGACATTTAAAACAAAAAGAATTTAAAAGATGTACTATCAGACATG
>CAJQZJ010032546.1:5710293-5738378 GCA_907164525.1 Lophiomys imhausi
AAGGGAAGAGGATGGGGGGTTGAGAGGGAAGAGGGTGGGAGGGGGGACTGGAGGGGGGAGTAGGTAGGGGATTGTGATTGAGACGTAACTTGATGAAATAAAAAAATAAATTAAAAAAGATACAAGAAGTTTACAGAACACCACATAGATTAGACCAAAGAAAGAAAGTTTCCTCATCATATAATAATCAAAACACCAAACATACAAAATAAAGAAACTATTTTAAAACTCAAGAAAAAATAAAGGTTAATTAACATGTAAAGGCAGACACATTAGAAAAAGCCTAACTTCTCAATGAAGAAAGTTTTCCAAAGCCCAGAAAAGCCTAAAAAAGATGTGCTGCAGGCTCTAAGAGACCACAGATGCCAGCCCAGACTACTATACCCAGAAAAAATTTCAATCTTCATATATGAAGAAAGCAATATATTCCATGACAAATCGAAATTTAAACAATATCTATTCACAAATACAGTTCTACACAAGGTCCTAGAAGGAAAATTCCAACCCAGAGAAGATAACCACACCCAAGGAAGCACAGGAAACAAACAAACAAAAAAAACTCCACAGCAGCTAAACAAAAAGAAAAAAACAAACACATTGCCACTACCTACATCAAAATAAAAAGCTCAGGGCCATATGGTGTCAGCACAGACCTTCAAAGAACAGCTAATACCAATACTCTACAAACTCTCCCACAATATTGAAACAGAAGGAACACTGCCAAACTCATTCTAGGAGGCCACAGTCACCCTCATACCTAAACCACACAAAGGCTCAACAAAGAAATATGATTCCAGATCAATTTCCCTCATGAACATAGACATGAAAAAACTCAATAAAACACTTGCAAATCGAATCCAAGAGCACATCAAAAGCAACAAACACCATGATCAAGTAGACTTTATCCTACGAATGCAGGGTGGTTCAACATACAAAAATCCATCAATGTAATCCACTATATAAACCAGTTGAAAGAAAAAAAAAACACATGATCATCTTCCTAGATGCTGAAAAAGCATTTGACAAAATCCAATATGCCTTAATGCTAATAGTCCTGGAGAGTGCAGGCATATAAGACCACACCTAGAAATAGTAAATGCAATATAGAGAAATCCAGTAGCCAATATCAAATTAAATGGAGATAAACTTAAAGCATTTCCCCTAAAATATGGGACAAGGCAAAAGAACCACTCTCTACATATCCCTTCAACATAATACTGGAAGTTCTTGCTAGAGCAATAAAACAACTAAAGAAAGATCAAGGGGATACAAATTGGAAATGAAGAAGTCACCATATCCCTATTTGCAGATGATATGATAGTATACATAAGTGACCCCAAAAATTCCACCAGAGAACTTCTGCAACTGACAAAAACCTTCAGCAAGGTGGCTAGATACAAAATTAATTTAAAAAAAATCAGTAGCCCTTCTTTATAAAAAGATAAATGTGCCAAGAAAGAAATCAGGGAAACAACATCCTTCACAACAACCATAAACCATATAAAATACCTGGGGCTAACTCTAACTAAGCAAGTGAAAGACCTGTATGACAGGAACTTCAAGTCCTTGAAGAAAAAAATTGAAGAAGATATCAGAATATGGAAAGATATCCCATGCTCATGGATATATAGTATAGGATCAACGTAATGAAAGTGGCCATTCTACCAAAAGGAATACACAGATGCAATACAATTCATATCAAAATACCAACACAATTTTTACAGACCTTGAAAGAACAATTCTCAACTTCATATGGAATAACAAAAAACCCAGAATAGCTAAATCAATCCTGTACAATAAAAAAATCATCTGGAGGTATCACCATCCCAGATTTCAAACTATACTACAGAGCAATAGTAATAAAAACAGCATGGTGCTAGTATAGAAACAGACCAGTTGATCAATGGAATCGAATTGAAGACCCAGAAATAATCCCACAAACCTATGATCACTTGGTTTTAACAAAAAAGCCAAAACCATAAAATGGAAAAAGGAAAGCATCTTCAACAAATGGTGCTGGTATAACTGGATGTCAACATGTAAAAGAATGTAAGTAGATCCATACTTATCACCTTGCACAAAACTTAAGTCTAAGTGGATCAAAGACCTTAAAACAAAACTGGACACACTAAATCTAATAAAAGAGAAAGTGGGGAAAAGCCTGAAACCAACTGTCACAGGTGACAACTTCCTGAACAGAACACCAATAGCTCAGGCTCTAAGACCAATGATCAATAAATGGGACCTCATGAAATTGAAAAGCTTCTGTAAGGCAAAGGACACTGTCACTAGAACAAAACAGCATCCTACAGATTGGAAAAAGATCTTTACCAACCTCATCTCTGACACAGGACTAATATACAAAATTTATAAAGAACTCAAGAAATTAAACACCAAGAAATCAAATAATCTAAACAAAAAAAATGGGGTATAAAACTAAACCAAGGATTCACAAAAGAGGAATATTTAATGGTTGAGAGACACTTAAAGAAATGTTCAACATCCTTAATCAACAGAGTAATGCAACTCAAGATGACCCTGAGATTCCATCTCACACATGTCAGAATAGCTATGATCAAACAGTCAAATGACACCACATGCTGGCGAGGTTATGGAGAAAGGGGGACACTCCTCCATTGCTGGTGGGAGTGTAAACTCAAACAACTACTATGGAAATAAATCTGACAATGTATTGTCTTAGAAAATTGGAATAAGCTCCTCCTCAAGACTTAGCCATTCTACTCCTGGGCATATATCCAGAAGATACCTCACCAAACCAGAAGGATATTTCCTCAACTATTTAGGCCCCCAGGCAAGAGGAAACTCTTAGCCATCATATGGCTGCTGAACAGAAGGGGGCTGATATTAAGGGTACCCCACACCAGAAGAGTAGAATTGGGAGCATAAGGGGTAGACGGTGGTAGGGTGGGGGGCCTGGAAGAGGTGGAGGGAGGGGACTGTGATAGAGATGTAAATTGAAGTAATAAATAAACAGTAGATAAAAAGATAAGAAAAGCAACTTAAATTGACCTACAATGCCTAAGAAAATAGAAGCAATCATTAAAAGTCTACCAATCCCCCTTCCCCCAAAAAAAACCCTCAGAAACAGATTTCTTTTTACAGAATTTTACCAGACTTTCAAAAAAGAGCTAATGCCAATACTCTTCAAATTATTCTACAGAACATTATCAAATTCAGTTTATGTGGCCACATTCATCCAGATTCCCAAACAACACAGAAAGAGAATTACAGACATGCTTCCCTCATGAACATAGATGAAAAAATACTCAATAAAATACTTGCAAGCTGAGAACAGGAATACATCAAAAATATCATCCACCCTGATAAAAGGAGCTTCAACCCAGATATTCAGGGATGGTTTAATATGATAAAAATCTGTCAATGTAATTCACCATTTAAACAAACTGAAAGAAAAGCCACAATGTCACTTCATTAGACACTAAAAAATTCTTTGATAAAATCTAACACCTTTTCATGAAAAAAAATTCTTGTAGAAATCAGGGATACAAAAGGCATATCTCACCATAATAAGGGCAATTTATATCAAGACTATAAACAGCATCAAATTAAATGGATAGCAACACAAAGCAATGCTTCTAAAATCAGGAGAAAGACAA
Source organism: Lophiomys imhausi (assembly GCA_907164525.1). Lineage (NCBI taxonomy): Eukaryota > Metazoa > Chordata > Mammalia > Rodentia > Muridae > Lophiomys > Lophiomys imhausi. Next base: position 5,713,932 of record CAJQZJ010032546.1, read on the forward strand.
AGTTGTCTACTTTCTTCATATCTACTCAATATAGTTCTTGATGTTCTATCTGAAGCAATAAGATAATTAAAGGAGATCAAGGGGGTTCACATTAGAAAAAAAGGAAAAGTAAAAGTGTCACTACTGGCAGATGTACTGCTACTAGCAGATGGTATGACAGTATACACAAGCCACCCCCCCAAAATTCTACCAAGTAACACAACTGAAAAGCAGCTTCAGCAAAGTAAGTGTATACAAAATTAACTCAAAAAATTAATAGCCCTCTTATATATAAATAAAAAATGGGCTGAGAAAGAAATCAGGAATAAATATCTTTCACAGTAGCCACAAATAGTATAAGGTATCATGAGGTATTTCTAATCAGGTAAGTAAAAGACCTATATGATAAAAACTTCAAGTATTTGAAGAAGGAAATTCAAGAAGATATGAGAAGATGGACAGATCTCCCATGTCCATGGATCAGTAGGATCAACATACTAAAAATGGCCATCTTACCAAAAGCAATCTACAGTTTCATTTTGTTGCCTAGCTTTTGTAGTAGTATAACTCACTATGTAGGGTGCTGAAGGAGAAAAGACATTAATGTTTTTATCTAATTCTGGACTGTTCATGATACATTACTGACCTGCTACACAAGATATGTCTGCTGGTACAATAATCACTACACTATTTATGAAAGTAACCAAATCTCTCTTGATTTGATTTGAGGCCTGCAAAATAAGAGGGAATTCATGCTTTAGACTGAAGTCATGGTCAAAACAATTAGTTAAGAAAGTTATAGTCCTAGAAAGAGCCTATTGATCTTGTTTTTTAAATGCTATTGTTGTCAAACTGCCTTCTAAATATTTGCTTTCACTAATAGATTTGTGCTGCTTGCAACCTTGGTCAGAGAAGCTTCCTACCATATTGAATAGTGTTAAGGCTGAGAAGTATTACTCTTACGAAGTGCTGAGAATTAGTGACCTTGACTGCTCAGTTGTAGATGGACTATCTAGAGGACATCTGTTCCTGCTTCCTTAAGGATTAAGGAAGATTGTAGAAGAGAGGGTGGCAAGAACTCAAGAACAGGGGACTGGGGAGGAGTGCTTCGAAATGCTTTCTTCCAGGCATGACATGGCTACTGAGGCCTTATTCATAACTGTGGATCTATTAGCAGTTGAAAAAGGCTGGAGAAGAGAGTTGTGTTTATTTAGAGGTGCAGCTACTCATGGGTTCTTCATGGCCTGTTAGATGACCCAATCCCTGTGTGCACATGAGTAGAACTGTCCGGACACAGTAGGTAAAAAAAAAAAAAAAAAAATCAATCAATCAATAAGCAAACAAATATCTATATAAAAAGGATATGGGAGAAAGGGGAGATGTAATGGGCATCCTAGGGAATGTTGGGGGATAGGAGGCATAGATATGATCAAAATATGTTTGAATAAATAAAAACAAAAACTTTTTTAAAAAATATGCTATGAGAGAATCTTTCTGCTCTTATTGAAGTGTTTAGTGATTCAAACTCTCCTACCTTTGGCTGCTTACCCTAATATCTGTCCTAATTTTCTCACTTTCTTCTACCTGATGAGGCCAGCTCTAATCCAATCTGACCTCATCTTGAAATCTTTAACTTAATTACATCTGTAATTTTTTTTTCCAAATCAAGTTGTATTTGAGATACTATTTTTTATCTTACTTCAGCAATAAATAACTAGCTTCGAAATTTCACAAAGAAAATCTTTAAATTCATATGGCAGAGACAAAATGAAACTTAATATGAGTCTTTTACCAAAGAGGGGGAAAAAAAACCCCAAACAACTCTTACAAAGGTATTTCTGAAGACAATTCACTCAAAGATCAATGAAACAAAGGAAAGGAGCTCAGGCCCACTGAGTTTCTCTTCCATGGCTTCATGTCCTCTGTGGGGGTGACTCCTCGTTAGCCTTTAGTCCCTCTGGGCTAAGTTTGTGACTCTTATTTCTATAGTTTCATCACCAGTGTCCAGTGCACAGGGTGCACCATTAAGATGTTGACTGGATATTTGGATTATTTAGTGTATGTATTCTTCCCTCCTCCTTAGTATTGATGAAGAAAGAAGAGGAAGGAAGAAGGGATATTTTGAGGAAGAAATATTAAGGACTTATGTATCTGAAAACCTCACTTCATAAGGAAAAAGTCAAAAAAAGTGGTAAATTTATGGAGTATAGAGGATGTAGGGGGCTAGTGATAAAATTCATCACTTAATATTTTCCTGAGAAAATGAATAGTGGGTCAAAGTTTTAAGTGAAGTATGGGGAAAGCCCCCTAAATTGGGAGCTTTTTTCTTCCAGTCATTTAAGGTGTTTCCTCATTTTCAACCAAATTCTGGCCAAAATCCTAGCACTGGGTTTCTCTTCCATGGCTTCTTGTCCTCTGTGGGCGTGGCCTACTTTTATTTACATTTATTATGCTACTGAATTAACCATGCAATTCAGTGTACTGTTATAAAAAGTGACATGGGGTACTCTTGATCTTCTTTGTCTTACTAGGAAGTTTCTGGTTCTTGTGAGTATATATGATGTTAGTTACAGGCTTTTATAGATATTTTCCCTGGAGTTAAGGAATCCCATACTATTCATAGTTTCATGAGTTTTTAGCTATAAATGGGTATATGATTTCATCAGTTTCTTTTTCTATATTTGTTTATTTAATCATTTGACTCTTGGTTAGAGTTTTTGAAGTAGTAGAGTTCATTAGTTTTCTATTGTTGAGATAGCCTTACATGCTCAGAATAAGTATCACTTTGTTAAGTTATGTGTTTATTTTTATCTACTATTCAATTCTGCTTCCAGTATATTGATATTTAGATTGATTTTGTTACAAAGTTTTTGTAGTTAAATTAATACAAAACTAACAGAATGCTAGGAATTACTACCTCTGCCTCTGTATCTTGAAAGAGATTATTGAGAGTTGACAAATTCCCTTCCCCAAGTGTTTGATGATACTCAATAGTGAGTAGCCTACCTTGGACAAATGTTGCCTTATATTTTGGAAGATAATTGGTTATTGACTCAATTTCTTATTTGATGTGAATGTTATTTAGAAATTTGTTGTTTAATCTTCATGAATTTGAGTATTTTACAGTTATCCTTTTGTTACTTAGTTGTAATCTGTTCTAAGAACAGAAATTGTAAGATTAAGGTCATTTTGTGACTTAATATTTAATCTATCATGATGAATCTTCCAAGTGAATTTGAAAATAATATACATTCTACTGTTGAATAATCTATACATGTACAATATACCAAATTCAGTATTTTATTCAAATATGTCCTTTATGCTTGTCTGCCTTTTAGAGGTCTCTATTTCTGATATGAGGGTGTTGAAATCCCCAATTATAATTTCTCTTGCCGTCCTATAAGTTTGGCCTAATACAATTATTTTTATCTTTGAAATTATAGCACAATTTCATTTTTTCCATCCTTCTGCCTTCATAACCTTCCATTTTACCTCTCTCTCTCTCTGTCTTCATACTCATAGGCTCTTTTTTCACTAATTGTTATTGCATGCATATATGTGCATCCACATATATTTATAAATATAACCTACTCAGTCTATATAATGTTACTTGTATGTGTACATTCAGGGATGACCATTTGGACAAGGTTGACACCAACGGATATATAAAACCAAATGGGGAAAAACACACAAGGCCTCAACCCTACAGGAAAAAAAAAAAACTACAGGCAACTGAGGGACAGTGGGAGCAGAAGAGATGGTCATCCTAGGGAAAAAATTATACCAATAGATTTTTCCAGTGCTAACATAATTGTAAACATTTATTTGATTTGATTTTGTATCTATCAGTGTTTTTGTGGCATGTATGTAAGTGTGCCACATGTATATTATCTGTTAAGACCAGAAAGGGGAGAAAGATCCCTGGAACTGAAGTTACAGGTGGTTGTAAGCTGCAAAGTGGGTCCTAGGAATCAAGTTCAGGTTCTTTGCAAAAGCAGTGAGTGCTCTTAACCACACATCTGTCTCTCAACCCCCCAATACAATTTTACTTGTGTCTTAAAATGTTCTTTTACTCTTCTCTCTAATCCTTCTCTTTCATTTAGTGTGAAAAACTGTTTGAAATCCTAATGACAAAACTTACAAAAAGAGTAGACCCTCCTATAACTACCTATCTCTACACAAACAAAAATCTTTAAAAAATATTTCCTTTTAATTTTGATATTGTAATATAATTGCATGATGTTGCTTTACAGATACAAAATTTGGAACTCTCAAACACCCTAATGCGGCAGCAATTCACCAGTTGCAATTCAGGTTTTATACAACTTTCTATTCAAGAATCTGTGGTGCAGTATGCTGTGATCCATGCTTACCTTCTCTCTGTGACCATTTGTGTGTGTGTGTGTGTTGTCATTCTGATTGCTAAAAGTTCTTCCCAGAATGAGACATAAATAACCTTTCTCCTAAGGTTCCAACAAGAAACAAAAACATGATTCCATCAAAGTGCTTCCTGAGAAATCAATAAGTTTATTGGTTTGCTTGCAGACCATAGGTGAGGGATTATTTAAAAGGGGTATGGGTGCTCTCTCCCAAATTTGCCAGTGGAAAACCTTAGCCAGCAGGGATTCTCCATATCCATATAGATGGAACCCTAATTCTTGTCTTTCCTTCTGCATATTTGCTTGGATATCTGTGTCTCTCTATGTGTATCTCTATGTGTGATCTAGCTCCTCCCTCAGGTTTCCTTCATATTTTACAGTTGATAGGAAGCAGTTGGATGTGCCTGGAATGTTAAACTTCTCACAAATCCACCTTGTGCTTGGTAGCGGAGCTCAGTGCCCCAAGATGGAAGATACTTGGCTAGAACAGTCACTCAAAACATTTGTATATTCATGTTTAGAGTGAGTGTGAACATTTGAGCCTGTGTTTGGAGGCCAAAAGTCAACCATCTAATGTCTTCTTCAATTGATCTCCACCTTATTTATTGAGTCAAGGTCTCTCACTGAACCTCTATCTCCTCAATTTAACTTGACTGGCTAGTCAGTGGGTTCCAGTGTTATTCCTGTCTACACCTTCACAGATCTGATGTTAAAGAAGCACACCACTATACTTTTTATGTGAGTGCTGGACATCCATCCACATCCACGTCTTCATGCTTCTGCAGAAGATATTTTAGTGACCATTGAGGTCAGTTTTAATTTGATTTAATTTTACTTGCTTCTTCTTGAGTCTAATAATACTGGTCAGGTTTTCAATTTGTTCTCTTTGTATTGGTTGTTAGTGGAAGCAAGCTGAAGCTATGAAGCAAAAACTTATTTTGACGGTCATAATTACATTAAATCCAATAAGAAATCTTTGTTGATCTTCCTCATGGAAGATGTCTTCTTTCATCCATGGACTGAACTCATACATCACTGAGTGCTCGGTTTTTGTCTTTTGTTTGTTTTTACTTTGAAAAAGTAAAACTGTTCCTCTCCTACAGTTCTAAAAATCTACAAAAACCTAGGGGTGGTGTGCCTTAGTGGCAAATTGTTGGCATACCATATGAGAGACCAGTGGTTCAGTTATCAGTGGGAAGGTTGATAGGAAGACATTGGGGGTGGTGGAGAAAAGACAAGACAAATGAAGGAAAAAAATAAAAGCAACAAAAAAGTAAAGGCCTTCTATTCTGAATAATCTTGGAGTTACAGAATTTTTAAGATTCTGATTGTTAGGTCCAAAGCAGGTCACCAAAATGTGAGTGCTGCTTACAGTGTCTACCCTGGGCTCAGACCAAGCATGATAAACTGAAGCCTAAGCTCAGTATTCCTCAGAAATATCATGAAGCAATTTTCTGTTTGTCAAGAAAAATCATTACTTCTTTTATCCAAACATAATTGTCACCTACCTCGGGTAAAGGGCATGTAGTTCCTGAGTAACTCAGCCAGCAGCAGATCAAATCCCCTATGATAAATCAGACACTGGTGTGACACGCACCCCTACTCCCACCCCTTCCCATCTCTATAAAACTCACAAGACTATTCCAACAAGTTTCTGCTTTCTGCCTCCAGGAGACAGTCTGCCTGTTTTTTTCTCTAAATGAAGTCTCTCTAACAACGGAGGGGTCTAGCTCGGAATTTTCTCTGTGCTTTTCTTATGTCAATTAACCCATAAAATTCAATTATACATAAACAACAGAACACAAAAAAATAATGTTTAATATGGTTTGTGGAAGTTCATGGGAAATAATTCTAGCGTTGCATTATTATTATTATTTGGTTTTTCTTTTTTCTTTTCTTTCTTTCTTTATTTTAATTAACTTCTTTTTTTAATGTTTATTTATTACTTCAAGTTACATCTCCATCATAGTACCCTCTTTCCACCCCTCCCACCCTATCCTCCCTCTCCCACCCATCCCACTCCTCTGATGTGGAATGTGCCTACACATCAACCCTCTCAGTTCAATAGTCATATGAGAACTGAGAGCTTCCTCTTCCAATGGGGGCCTACATGGTAGCACCCCTAGGGCAAATTGTCCCATTGATAGGTAGTAAAGTCTATGTTCCTTATCCTTTTGGTATGTTGATTGTAGGACAGTTATCCTGTACTATATTGCTAAAATCCAATTATAAGTGAGTAGATGCCATGTGCATCTTTCTGAGTCTGAGTTAGCTCACTCAGAATTTTAATTTTTATTTGTTACTTCAAGTTACATCTTCATCACAGCCACCTCCCTCCACCCCTCCCAATCCCACTCTTCCACCCTCTCCCTCTTCTCCCACCTGTATTCCTCCAGTGTGGGGTGCCCCACCTATCAGTCCCCCTCAGTTCAACAGTCATATGAGGGCTAAGAGTTTCCTCTTACACTGGGGGCCTACATGACAGCTCCACTAGGGCAAAGTATCTCACATCAGTTGAGGGACATCTGTGTTTTTTTTCCAGTTTCTAGCTATTACAAAGAAAGCTGCTACGAACATAGTTGAGGAGATGTCCTTGTGGTTTGGTGAGGAATCGTTTGGGATGTATACCCAGGAATGGTATGGCTGAGTCTCAAGGTAGAGTTATTCCAAGTTTTCCAAGATATCGCCAGACTGATTTCCATAGTGGTTGTACAAGTTTTCACTCCCACCAGCAATGAAGGGGTATTTTGGTTTTTCGAGACAAGGTTTCTCTGTGTAGCCTTGGCTGTCTTGCATGCACTTTGTAGACCCAGCTGGCCTCAATCTCACAGGGATCCACCTGCCTCTGCCTCTTGAGTGCTAGCATTAAAATTGTCCACCACCATGCCTACCTAGCATTGTGTTCTTAAATTTGTTGGTCATAAAAAGAATGTGACAGACAAGTCTGAGGCAATATGCTTTCATTTACATACCTTATGAAAAAGAACAGCAGATTCCCAGTTATTTTAATACATTCTCCCCATCCTGGTGTGTCACTCATTACGATGCTCCCCACTTCTAGTAATGTGTAGTCACTGCCACTTCCATCAACTAGAATCTATGGCCACATCTGCTGAAGTAACTACCATTTACATAAACATTATAATCCACAGAATGTGGAACCCAGAAGAAAAGAAGCATGGCAAGACAAGAAAACATTCCAATAGGTTCTTCTTGAAGAAACCTACTTCATCAGAACATTCCTAGAACTCTAAAGGAGCAGAAGTCACTAGCTTCCAGGTTTCCCTTATTTGGAAGCTGTGCTTACGTCAGCATCAGATCTGTGTATTCACAACAGCGGCAATGACAAAACTGGGAGATTTGTGATGCCATCTGTGCAACACACCACCCTGAGAATTAAAGCTTCCTGATGCTTTGGTTTTGTATTTGATTTAGAAATCTCAGATTTTGCATATACCACATTGAAAGAAACAAATGTTCCTATGTAAGTGGAAAGTAATTAAATCCTTGTAATACTTACTTGGCAAATGATTTTTTAAAAGTCCTTACTTATGTTGAGAATAAAATTTTGGTGTGCTTTATTCAGTTTCTTGAGTTTCATTTAGACAAATTGGGAAGAATATTTAAAAGGATAGGTACTCCCACATAAAACTTCCTAGTCTTGTTGTCACACAATTATTTTTGTGGGATATTAAGTGTTAGGTCTTTATGTAATAGAAAAAATGCACTTTTCCTTCACTGTCATCTTCCACTAAAACCTGCATTTCTCTAAGCAATGGTTATCATAATAGGGGTGAACACATCTGTGCTTCATGGCTTATGACACCCCAGGGTGTGTTTATCTCCACTCTGCTTTTATGGCTCACAGCACTCTAGGGTGCAGAGAGCTCCTAATGGTTCTAGAAAGCACTGCCAGTAATTTTTTACCACTTAAGACAGTTACTATCCCAGGCAATGATTACAAGTAGGGTAGTGTTCTCTTCTCTTCTCTATACTGTTTATCTCAGATTGTTTAGAATTTTATGTGATATCACAAGCTTCAGAGATGTAGCTTCTTACCAAAATCACAACAACTTCTTCATAAGTGAATAAGCCTAAATATTCAAGTTTGTATTCAAATGTCCTAGTTCTCCAAAAGTAAATCAGGTGTCAAGATCTAATGAGGAATGTCATAAGAAGAATTAGAAACAGGGGAAAATATGCACTGTATGTAAGTACAACAAAGGACAGATAGGGAAATCTCCTCAAATTAGACTTGGAAGTTGACAATATGGAATTATTTCTTTTGTGTTTTAATTTTATAGTATAAATCTACAACACAACTTTAATGAAACAATCATAGAGAATGTATTATACAAAATTATACTTTATTATAACACATGCTGAAATAATTATAACTTGTATCTTAGATGTAGTTTGAATTTAACAGTTGCTGGGAAAATAATTTATCAGAAAATACCCTAAACAGTGAGAAAAATTATTATGTATGATGTTGATTCAGATTAAATAGGTAGATTAGTTTACAGTGAGATGGAAACAGTTCCTTGAAACCTCAATTATTCTATCTTTGACATATTTGATTTTTTAATTCAAAAGTCTTTAAAAAGATACATACTTTTTCAAAAAATATCTGATTTACTTCCAGTGTAACTAAATTAACATTGTACTTTTACATTTCACATTTATAAGCAAAAAATTAACAAATCCCCAGTCTTCCTAGTAAATTTGCAAAGATGCATTCACAGCCAATCAATACAAATTCATTGCTAATAAAAAAATTGAAAATATTAAAACCCTGAAACCTAGACATTTGAGCAACAGTTTCTAATTTTTCAATCATTTTCACTTTTAAGATTTAATTATTTATTAAATTTCTATGTGTGTGCATATACATACACATATATACATACACATGCATATGTATTATATATATGCACATATATGATATATGTGTATATATATAATGACACATATATATATATATATATATATATATATATATATATATATATCTGAGGGTGCCCCTAAGGAGGCTAGAAGAGGTTGGATCCCCTAGAAGTGGAATTCCACGCCATTATGAACCACCCAGTCTGGGGAACTGGGGATTGAACCCAGATCCTCTTTAAGAAATCAAGGGCTCTAAACCATTGAGACAGCACCTCTGTCACTATTTTGCTTATCATAGCACACTAAGGGAATGTTAAAAGGTCTGATGTTAGAAATGTCCCATATGACAATATGATTCAGGGTTTAAAGAGGGTCAGTTCAGTAGCCAGGCTGAGGACATTATCGTAACATGTCCATCAAAAGGCACATCAATGTTGTGTCTTATCTAAAGTCACCACAGCCTCAGTGTGTGAGAGTGCATGTAATAATAGTGAACATAAGTTGCTGGTCTTCTTAATGGAAAGATTAGTTGAGTCATGGAAAATGACTACATTTGAAGTGTTAATAAGTATTTTCAAATCAAAGACATAAAAGTAGTGAAAAGAATGACCAGAGAGGGTTATTAACTCATTTTTAAATAAAATTTCATAAAATAATACAATAGCAATAACAATATTCATCTTCAAACTGAGTATTATCTGAAATACAGACAAAGAATTAAGGATAAAAAACATGTCAAGAAAATCAAATATCTATGTCTGGTTCATCTTTGATGATCACCTAATGTAGGAAATATCTCTCAGATTTAAAATAATTTACTATTTAAGACTATACTGAAATGACCTGTTCAAATCACATATATAAGTCCCCATTCACCACATTTAATTTGTACATAGTTCAGTAACAAGGGTTTTAATTTTAAAATTCTACTCTTCTTTATTTGTCCCCTTTTAACATGAAAATTAATGTTCCATTGTTTGGCATTTATTTAATTTTAAAATAGTAATGAATAAAAAAGAAAAATTTAGTTAATCCAACAGTTGCCAATTTGGGCATATTCTCTATTGCTTTAAGGAGAAAGGGGAGTGTTAGAGAAAAGGGAGAATGAAACTATTTCTAATGTGACAAAATGGGGCTAGTGGTTAGACAGACCCCCAAACCTGCAACTCTGGCCCAAGAACAGCACATAATTGTGACTAAATTCTTGCTGCTAAGCTTGACAGAGTGAGACCAAAACAAAACCCATTTTTTCCCTTGAAGGGTTAGTGTCTCTGGGTCCAAATGGCTATCTGAAAGAGATATGAGAATGGCACAAAATTTCTCATTAAAATTTTTTCAGAACTGATTTTTTCCTGAAGAACACACAAGAGAGATTCTCAACAGCACAGAACATGCACATGTTGCATTTCAAGAAGGCTGAGTCACTTTGCAGCACTTTGGCAAGAATATTTCCTCTTTATGATCAATAAATTTCATAGAACACGGCATTTATACTTAAGGGACTTTTCCCAGTGAGAGAAATTCTATTCTTATCAACGCTTTTATGTCTGTACATAAAGGGAGATGTTTGTGAGTCTATAAAAAGTACCCTTGATCTTGTTTGATAGACTGGTTTCCTCACAGTGAACAGGCTTTCAAGTGGGTGACTTTATATTTGCAAATGAATGGCCATGTGTGTGCCAAATCCCTTCCCACCTGCAAATGTAATGGGTTGAAATTTTTATTGGAGAAAGAAGATTTCAAAACACGACAGTTCTCATTTATTCTGGTTGAAAATGTACTACTGGAAAGGTTGAAAAAAGTAAGGCATTATCAGTAAACACAGCAGACAAAACCATATGCATATCAGTCAATGTCTAGAATTGGCATTTGAAATGCTATTTATTACCAGTTCTCATTAAATATATATTACCTTAATGATGAACATATTACAAAGACAGGAATTTTAGAGACAAATTATATGGACTGAAATGATTGCCCATTTCTTGCCAATAAACGGTAGTTTAATTTTTAAAAATCAGATAATTGTTATGGAATGAATCTTTATAAATCTAGCATATATAAAGACAAGTCTTTTGTCAATTTGTGGTAAGCATCTCCAACTTTCCACACAAACATTATAAAGGTGTGTAATAAACTTAGATGTTAGACTGTTACAGTCAAAAATACACATCGGTGCTGAAGGTTTGTCCTATTTTCTGGGATGATATTGGTGTGAAGAGATTAAAAACAGTGGTATAAAAGTCTTTTTTTTCCCCTCTTTCCAATGCATTTACAGTTGGCACCTGTAGGGTTGCAGTACTTCTTGAAAAGTCAATACAGAAATCCAGTGTATGTTCTCTTCTCCCTTTATTAGAGAAATTGACAAGTGAGAGGAGTCCTCTGGCTGCCATACGTAAGTACAAACCATATTATCAAATAGCTTTCACCAGAAGTAGACACAAGAAACATCACTCAAAATTCTCAGCATCTCTTAAAAGTGATGTTATAATGTGACTAGTCCACTGGTCCATTAAAATTGTGAAACTTAATATTTTATGATGTTTCCAATTGTTTTGTATTGTACATCTATTTTGTACTCCACATTCTATATTAAAAAATTACAATCCCCTGAAGTGGCCGAGTTTGTGATCCTATTTGGAACACTAATAGTGATTTGCAGTGTGTTCCATCAGCTAATGGCTGAGGGTTAATAGATTGTGTGCTTGGACTTGAGTCCATAAACTATGCTCAGTAATACAGTTTCTGTCCTCTGAGTAGGTAGATAGTCCCCAAATGTAGGAAAAAGAGATGGATCAGGAATATACCAGAGCAGCCATCAAGAGTTCAAATGGAGCCGGGTGGTGGTGGCGCATGCCTTTAATCCCAGCACTCGGGAGGCAGAGGCAGGCGGATCTCTGTGAGTTCAAGGCCAGCCTGGTCTACAAAGCGAGTCCAGGACGGCCAAGGCTGTTACACAGAGAAACCCTGTCTCGAAAAACCAAAAAAAAAAAAAAAAAAAAGAGTTCAAATGGGTTGGTTACTTTTCAGGGAGAAGGAGAGCAAATGGAGAGAATTAAAGTACTGATATAAAACCAAGGAAAACAGCATAGGATATTAGCATAAGGACATCCACTGGCCATAAAAGCGTTGCAAAGAAAACAAAAACAAAAACAAAAAAACAGAGAACAGTAGAAGAGTAGAATTATAGGGCTCATTCTAAAGATATTACAGTAGTGGGTGTGGCTCAGTGATAAAGCACTTATCTAGCATAACCAAAGCCTTGAGTTTAATTTTGCACACTGCACAAAGAAAGAAAAAGAATTACAGTAGTTAGACTTTTTCAAATGCCATATCATACATCTGTGAGTGAAGGAATAGCAGGAGTACACTGCAAACCTGGTATATTAGTTCCTTTGCTGTTGGTTTAATCATAGCTACTAATAAAAGAGAACTTTTACTAAGGCTATGGCTCTAGACTGAAAAAAGAAGCATTGAAGGTGAAAAGGAGAGGGAGGGACACTAGAGACACTGGAGTAGGAGACAGTGAGGTAGAAATGGTGTAAATAGAGTAGTCATGTAATAAGACATAAGAGATAAAATTATTTGGGGAATAAAGGTTAAATTTCAAGAGAGTAGGCATTTGTGCTGGCTGTTTTATTTAGTTTAAAAAAATCTATATTCATCTGAGAGGAGGAAACTTAGATTAGGAAAATGCCTCCAAAAGATTAGGCAGTGGGACAGATTGTATAGCATATTTTTAATTAGGGATTGATGAGTAGTGCCACTACTGAGCTCGATTTCCTGGGTCCCATCAGAAAATGGGCTGAGCAAGTCATGGGGAGCAAGTCAATGGGCAGCACCCTCCATGGCCTCTGTCCTGACTTTCTTCAGTGACAGACCATGATGTAGAAGTGTAATCCTAAAACCTTTTTCCTTCTCAACTTTCTTTTTGGTCATGGTATTTCATTGCCACAATAGTAACACTAACTAACACAAGTTGGTACCAGGATTGTGGGGTATTGATATGACAGACCTAACCATGCTGTTTTGGGTGGGATTGAGGAAGGTCTTTGAAACTTTTAATAAGAAAAGCCATTGAGTGTTCAGTGCGTGATGAGCTGCTGGGTGGTGTCTTGAAAGACAACAATGTTGAGGGCAATAATAGAGGTCTGGTTTGTGAAATTTCAGAGGAAAGTTTAAAGACTCTATCAGGGCCATTTGTTATTTTGAATTAATATTCCATTAGCTAGGTTAACTAGGAACAAAAATAATAAGACACAAGAACTACGACAATGAAATCTTTGCTTTACTGGGATATTGATGCTGGTTAGCTGAAGCTACAAATTTAGTGATGGTTAAGAAGAGACCAGTTTCACTGAGGTAATATCTTCTGGATGTTTCCTGAGACTCAGCACATAAAATCTGGGTTCCAGGGATAGCTAAGGTTGTATGTCAAGGTGACAGCTGAACTTGATAGTATGAGTCACCCAGGTGCTATAGGTTTTGAAGGTATGAAGGGGTCATGGAGAAATGATGAGGCATGGCACCACAAACAAAGCCTACTTGAGAAGCTGTTGGGGAACATGCAGCCCAGTTACATTAGAAGACTCCAGCATTTTGGAGATACAAGTTCCATGAGGTAACTTCCAAGTACAGCAGTAGTGGTGGAGTAGAGCCTACCCAAACTTAGAAAACAAGCTTTTTGTGCTGAAGAAGGCTGAATGAGAGAAATGATCCAAGTCCCAGACATTGGACATTCCATTATTTACACTGTTAAGAGTTTCTTCACCAACCCCACATCTGACAGAGGGCTAATATCCAAAATCTACAAAGAACTCAAGAAATTAAATGCCAAGAAACCAAATAATCCAATCAAAAAATGGGGAACAGAGCTAAATAGAGAATTCACAAGGGAGGAATCCCTAATGGCTGAGAGACACTTGAAGAAATGCTCAACATCCTTAATCATCAGAGAAATACAACTCAAGACAACTCTGAGATTCCATCTCACACCTGTCAGAATGGCTAAGATCAAAAACTCAAATGATGGCACATGCTCCCAAGGTTGTGGAGAAAAGGGAACACTCCAACATTGCTGGTGGGAGTGCAGGCTTGTGTAACCACTATGGAGGTCAGTATGGTGATATCTTAGAAAACTTGGGATAGCTTTGTCTCAACCCCAGCCGTCCCACTTTTGGGTATACACCAAATGACTTCTCACCAAATCATAAGGAAATTTCCTTATCTATGTTCATAGCAGCCTTATTTGTAATAGCTAGAAACTGGAAACAACCCAGATGTACCTCAACCAAAGAATGGATTAAAAAACTGTTGTACATCTACACAAAGGAATATTACTCAGCTATCAGAAACAATGAAATTATGCAATTAATAGTAGGATTTTAGCTATATAGTACAGGATATCTATACTACAATCAACGCACCAAAGGGAACATGGACATAGACTTTTTGTTTGTTTGTATTTTAGTTTTCTCTCCCTGGCTAATGAGACACTTTTCACTGGTGGTACTGTCTTGTAGGCCCCCAGTGTATGAGGAGGCTCTTGGCCCTCATATGACTTCTGAACTGGGGTGAGGGACTGTCATGTAGGGATGCTCCACTCCAGAGGAGTGGGATAGAAGGGTTAGGGGATAGAGGGTGGGAGGGCGGGGCTGGGAAGGGGTAAAGAGGACAATATGATGGAGATGTAACCTGAAGCAACAAATAAATAAATTTATTTTAAAAAAGAGTTTGGTTTTGCTTTTTTTCAGATTGTGAATGTATCCCAGTTCCTTCAATTTGAAGTTAGAAAGAATTTAATTTGTTTTAAATTTTATAGGAGCCCACAGTTGAGAGATTTTAAACTTGAGGAGGAAGATTTGGGGGGGGGGGGTTTCAGAGAATATGAATTTTAAAAGATGAGATGTTTTTAAAGAGACAACCTTAGAAGTGTTTAAATTTTAAAACCATGGCGATTTTTAAGTTTGTAAAATATTTTGTAATGTGAGTCATTATTAATGTGTCATCTTGGGATGAATAAGAAAGGAAATGTTGTGGATTAATAACGATGTGTTTTATGTCAGTTTGACAAGGGTTTAGTTATGCTGGATAGATTTATGTCAACTTGACACGAACTATGCTCATCTGAGAGAAGGAAATCTTGATTGAGAAAATGCTTCCTTAAGATCAGACTGTAGGCCAGCCTTGTAGAGGTTCTCAACCTGTGGGTTGTGTCCCCTTATATCCTACATATGAGATATTTATATTACAATTCATAACAATAGCAAATTCACAGTTATGAAATAGCAAGAAAAATAATTTCATAGCTCACTACAACATGAGGAGCTATATTAAGGGGTCACAGCATTAGGAATGTTGAAAACAAATACAGCATTTTCCTAATTAGTGATTGACTGTGGAGGCCCAAGATCATTGTGGGTTGAGCTATTCCTGGGCTGGTGGTACTAAGTTCTCTGAAAAAACAGACTGAGCAAGCCATGTAGACCAAGTCAGTAAGCAGTACTCCTCCATGCCCTCTGCATCAGCTCCTGCTTTCAGGATGTTACTGTTTTAGAGTCTTTGTCCTGACTTCCTTTACTGATGGACTATAATGTGGAAATGATCCAAAATAAACCTTTTCCTTCCTGACTTGCTTTTTAGTCACCGTGTTTCATTGCAGCAGAACTGTATGAACCTGTGACAGCAGAAACTAAGACAGAACTGTCATAAATATGTTAAAGAAAAATTAAAAATCAAGTCAATGAATACTAAAAAGAGATAAAGTGTTGGAAACAAGGTAATCCATTAAAAAAAATCTAACATAAAGCCTCAGTTTCTGTGGTCCTGTAAAGGAAGATTACTAATAGAATAAGCACACACACACACACACACACACACACACACACACACACACATGGTGATATTACAGTGGTTTACAGTCTGAGGTCCAGGTTATCCAAATACTGGCAGACAGAAAGGCTAAGAATCCAATTGCTCAGTTAAAAGGAGTAATGTCTCCACAGTCCCAATATACAGGCTGTCACTGCTATCCCAGAGAATTCCTAGAGAGCTGTTTGTCTTAAGTCTGTCTATGTTGGAGTCCCAAAGAAGTAGTTTCTAATGGCATGAAGGAATCCCCCAGCAATACATTGGAAGAACTTGCCAAGGAGAGTGAAGGAACAAAGGCCAAACACAAAAAAGCTTTCTTTTCCATTACTTTTGTTTTGGGTGACCACCAAAAAAAGTGTGACACACATTCAGAGTAAGCCTTCTGACCACAGTTGAACCAGACTGTGGATCATCTCACCTCAAATGATTTATAAAGAAAATACCTCACTTAGATTTTATTTCATCTCCGATGTAAAATTGACAATCAATACTAGCCTTCAGTCCTCAAATAAGAAAATAAAGATTCTTTCTCATGTCCCTTGACCCTCACCGCCTAAAGAGACTCAAGATGTCAGGTGAGAGTTGCTGACCCAGGGATCATGGGGGCAGGAGAACTGGCCCTTCCCTTCACATGGGTAGCACAATAGAGCTGGCTCTGATGGAGGGGGTGCAGGTGAACTGACCCCAAGTATGTGAACATGGGAGAGCCAACCTTGCCTCTTGCCACCAGCAGCATTGGGAGGCCTAGCTGAAACAATGCTGGAGAGCTCATCCTGGTGGTATAGAAAGTGGAGCAACAGCAGGCTGACCAACTAAGCTACCACCCAGTCTCAGATCCAGGGCTTTGAGTTGGCTCACCCCAACATCTACATCAACTATGAGCTGTTGAGTGTGTGAAAGGGCTAGTTCCTGATCCAAAGTTGCAGGATCTCCATGACACAGAACAGCAAAAGGATAACCTGGAGTCTCATTGAAAATTCAATATTGATGGTTTCCCAGAAACCAGAGACCTTGAATGAGAGCAATGATTCATTGCAATGAATATTTGCAGGCAAAGATGTGTAGATAGAGGTGTATATTATGGGGCACACTTTGATATACTATAGCTTCCATAATGAGATGATTTCTATGCTTTAGAGTTTTGTTTGTTTATTTGTTTGATTGATTGTTTTGTGGTTTTTTTTGGAGGGTTCTCACGGCAGAGGGTGAATATGAGGAGATGGGGAGATGAGTGGAACTGGGATGAATGATGTGAACCTCACAGAGAATCAATAAAGAGTTAAAGAAATATAAACAATAACACTGCTTCTTCAGAAATGATTAAGTCTGCACATTTACAGAGTATTGTTTACAAAGATATATACAGAATAGTTTTCTTCAAGGTAAATACTAGAAAAGTATTGGATTTTCTAAATGAAAACTACATGGTCCTCTGGAGCAAAGAAAATAAAACTCCATGTTAGGCTGAGTTCTCATTTTCATCCTATCAGCATCAATCCTTTCAGTCACAAAAGTTCATATTTGTCTGATAATTTGGGCTCTCAACCTACTTCTGAATGAATGATTAAGTGCCAAGGGGACTTTCTTTTCTGGTACAATATATTTGTATGCTTTTACCTTGATAGGCAAAATCTTCTTTAGGTTAGAGAAATTTTCTTCTATGATTTTGTTGAAGATATTTTCTGTGCATTTGGCCTAGTTTATTCTCCTTTCTCTGTCTCTATCATTCTTATATTCAGTGTTTTCACAGTGTCCCATATTTTATGGATGTTTTGTACCAAGAATTTTTTATATTTAACATACTCTCTGACTGAAATATCCATTTCTTCTATTATGACTTTAATATCTAAAATTCTCTCTTATGTCTCCTATAGTCTCTTGATGAGGGCTGCCTCTGAGACTCCTATTTAATTTCCAAAATTTATTATTTCTAAATTTCCCTCAATTTATTTTTTTTATTCGTTCTATTTTTCACTTTCAGGTGTTAAACTGTTTTATTCATTTACTTCCACTGTTTGTTTATTTGCAGATTTCTTTAAGGAAATTTATTCATTTCCTCTTTAAGGACCTTTATCATAATATTTGTAAAGAAACACATTATAAAATGTGTTTCAAGGTATTAGGAGTTGAAACTTAGGGGCAAGAATAGAGATGGGCTTGGAGGAGGACTGAGAAAGCCAATAGGATGGAGGAAAGCAGGGTGTACATCCCTTTGACACATAATAATCCAAACACTAAATGTAAAGAATAAAGAAAGAATATTAAAACTTACCAGGAAAAAAGATCAAGTAGCCTATAAAGAGAGACCTATAAGAATAATACCTGGTTTGTCAATGGAGACTCTTAAATCCAGAAAGACTCAGACAGAATGAAAGAGTATAAAAGACCAGAGATGCCAGTCAAGACTTCTATACCTAGCAAAACGTTCTATCACAACATATGGATAAAGTAAGAATTTCTATGATAAAACTAAATTTAAGAATTATTTATCTACAAACCCAGCCACTCAGGAGGTGCTATAGGAAAACTCTAACTCAAAGAGGTTAATCATAACCAAGAAAACAATGAGACTGAATAATTCAAGACTAACAAATTAAAGAGAGGAAACACACACACCATCACTACCACCACCACCACCAACAGCAACAAGAACAACAATGATGGCAAGAATAATCAGCAATCATTGGTCATTGATATATCTCATTATCAATAGTCTCAATTCCACAATAAAAAGACAGACTAACTGAACAGTTGCAAATACAGGATCTATCCTTCTGCATCTAAGAAACACATCTTAATATCAAGAATAAATATCATCTCAAGGTAAAATGATTGGGAAAAAAAAGTATTCTAAGCAAATTGGCCTAAGAACCAAGCCATTACATCATTTTAATATCTAACAAAATAGATTTCAAACCAAAAGTAATCAGAAGAAATAAGGAAGGACACTACATACTCAACAAAAGACAAATCCAAATAAGACACTGCAATTGTAAACATCTATGCACCAAACACAAGGGCACCAAAGTTTGTAAAAGAAACATTACTATAACTTAAGTCACATATTGACTCACACACTGATAGTGAGAGCTTTCAATACCCTACTCTTACCTGTTGACAGGTCATCCAGACAAAAATCAAACAGAGAAATGTTGGAGCTAACAAATACTATGTTATAAACTAAATGCACCTAACAAATACTGGCATAACATTTCACCCAAACAAGAAGAATATACCTTCTTCTCAGCATTTCTTGGAACTTTCTCCAAAGTTGACCACATATTCAGACACAAAACATTTTCAACAGATACAAGAAAATTGAAATAACTCCCTGAATCCTATCTGACCACCACAGTTTAAAGCTGGATATTAATAACAACAGAGGCAACAGAAAGTTTACAGACTCATGGCAACTGAATGGCTCATCACTGAATGAAAAGTGAGTCAAGAGAGAAATTATAAACTTTATAGAAATTAATGAAAGTAAATACACAATATACCAAAACCTATGATACACAATGAAAACAGTTCTAAGAAGCAATTCATTGGCACTAAGTGCTTATATTTTAAAAACTGGAGAGATCTCATACTATTAACTTAGCAGCACACCTGAAATATAAAAACAAAAAGGAAAAAAATGACACCCAAATGGAGTAATCAAAAATAAATTAGCAACTTAAGGCTGAAATCAATAACATAGAAACAAAGAAAACAATACAAAAAAACTCAATGAAACAAAGAATTGGTTCCTTGAGAAAATCAATATGATAGACAAATCTTTAGTCAAATTAAGTAAATGACAGAGAGGTAGTATCCAAATTAACACAGTCAGAAAGGAAAAGATGAATACAACAACAGACACTGAAGAAATCCAAAGAATCATTAAGTCTTACTTCAAAAAACCTGTACTCCACAAAATTGGAAAACCCGAAAGAAATGAAAATTTTTCTAGATAAAAACCATTTACTAACATTAAAATTTAAATATACCTATAACACCTATAAAAAGAGAAGCAGTAATTAAGCCTCCCAAACAAATAAAAGGCCAGAGTCAGATAGTTTTATTGCACAATTGTATGAGATTTTCAAAAAGCAAATGCCATTCCGCCTAAAATTGAGCCACAAAATAGATCTCCAATTCTATTTACATACACTCTCCAATTCATTTTAAAATATCACAGTTAGATCAACACCCAGACCACATAAAGATCCAATAATGAAAGAAAATTAGAGACATTTCCTTATGAAAAAGATACAAAAATCATCTCAATAAAATATTGCAAACCTAATCTAATAACACATCAAATGAACATCCACCATGATCAAGTAGGCTTCATCCCATAGATGTAGGGATAGTTCAACATATGAAAATCAAAACATGTAATCCACCATACAAGCAAACTGAAATAAAAAGCCACATGAGCTTGTCATTTGATGCAGAAAGGATTTTGACAAGATCTTACAGTCCATCATAATAAAGGTTCTAGAGAGAATAGGGACACAGAGACATTCTTGAACATGATAAGGGCAATTTAAGGAAAACACATAATCAACATCAACTTAAATGAAGAGAAACTCAAAGCAATTCCACTAAAATCAAAAACAAGATGAGGATGACCACTCCTCTCCATACCCAGTCAAATTTTTTCTCCACACCTACTTGAAATTTTAGCTAGATCAATTAGAAAACTGAAGTAGATGAAAGAGATACCATTGGAAATGGAGAAATAAAAGTATCGCTATTTGCAAGTGCTATGACAGTATAAAAAAGTGACTCTAAAATTTCACTGGAAAACTCCAACATCTGTTAAACATTTCCAGAAAAGTAACTGGATACAAAATTAAATCATAAAAATTAGTAGCCCTTTTATATACAAATGACAAATGAACTGAGAAAGAAATCAGAGAAACAACAATTTTCACAGTACCCTAAAATAATACAGAATATTATGGGGTAATGCTAACCAACTGAGTTAAAGACTTGTATGACCAAATCTTTAAGACACTGAAGAAAAAAAAATTCAAGATGATATCAGGTGATGGAAAGATTGTCCGTGTTCTTAGTATAATAAGATTAACTACCAAAGCTTTCCTCACCAAAATATCAACATATTTCTTTACAGACCCTGAAAGAACAATTCAAATTCATATTTTAAAAAAGATAGCTAGAACAATCCTGAACAATAAGAGAATGGCTGGATGCTTCACCTTTTCAGATGTCAAGCTGTATTACAAAGCTATAGTAATAAAAAGCCACATGGCACTGGGATAAAAACAGATATGTTGATCAATGAAATCAAACAGACATAAACCTACACATATATGAACACCTGAATTTTTATAAAGAAACCAGACATGCATACTTGAAAAAGGCCAGCATATTCCATAAATGGTGCTGGTCAAACTAGATAGCTGCATGTTAAAGAATCCAAATAGATCCATATTTATTCACAAAACTCAACTCGAAATAGATCAGAGACTTCAACATAAAACAAGATATACTAAACATTAGAGAAGAGAAATTGGGGAAGAGCATTAAACTCATTGGCACAGGAAAAGATTTTCTTAAAAGAATACCATTCACACAGGCACTAAGCCTAACAATAGATAAAACCTCATGAAACATAGAAGCTTCTTTATGGCAAAAAAAACCCCACAGACATTTGGACAAACAGAATGTTAAAAATTTTTATCAACCACACATCTGACAGGGCACTACGATCCAAAATACCTAAGAACTTTAAAAACTGGATTAAAAAAAAGCAACTAAAAATGTAGTTCAGATCTAAACAGAATTCTCAAAAGAAGAAACTGAAGTGGCTGAGTAACAAAGAAATGTGCAACATCAGGGAAATGCATATCAAAACTTCTTTGAGATTTCATCTTACACCTGTCAAAATGGCTAAAATCCATAAACCAAGTGACAGATGATGCTGGCATGGATATGGAGTATGTGGAACACACCTCCATTGCTGGTGTGAGTACAAATTTGTACAGCCTCTGTGGAAATCAGTGTGGTGGTTCCTAAGGTAGTTGGGACTCCATTAACCTCAAGATATATCTACACTACTTTGAACATATAACCAAAGAACATTTCATTCTGCAACAGAGACACTTGCTCAAGCATCTTCATTGCTGTTCTATTGATAATTCCAGAAATTGGAAACAACCTAGATATCCCTCAACAGAAGAGTGGATAAAGAAAATGTCATACTCTCTTAGGATTTTATTACCGTGGAGAGACACCATGACCATGGTAACTCTTACAAAGAAAAACATTTCATTGGGCCTAACTAAGAGTTTAAGAATTTTAATACATTGCTGTCATGGCAGGAAGCATGACAGTGCACAGACAGACATGGTAGTAGTGAAGGAGCTGAGAGTTCTATGTCTTGATCTGCAGGCAGCAGAAGTGAATGCTACCCTAGGCTTAGCTTGAACATATAAGACCTCAAAGCCTGCCTTCACAGTGACACTTCAACAAGGCCACACCTCCTATTAGTGCCACTCCTTATGTACCTAGCATTCAAACACAGGAATCTATGGGGGTCATCTCTATTTATACATACAATTAGACCATACTGTACTACTCAGCTGTTAAAATGAAAATGAAAACATGCAAATCACAAGTAAATGTATAGAACTAGAAAAAAATATCCTGAAGGAAGTTTCCCGGACCTAGAAAGAATTATATAATGTGTTTTTGCTTATATGTGGATATTGGCTGTTAGGTCAAAGATAACTAAGCTACAAGAAGAACCAGAGTGGTTAGGTATATTGTTAGGGACTAAGGAAGTTGAGCAGATAGATCTCCTTAGATAAAGGAAATAGAATAGATAGAAATAGGAAATAGAAGAGATAGTTATGAATGAATGGGGCAAGGCTAGGATAAGATGATCAAGTAGAGATGTGGAAGGAAGAGAGGGATGAAAGAAGGAATGTTGTGAGAGATAGTTAATATTAAGGGCTATTTGAAGAGTAGTATATAGAAGCTTCCTAAATATATATACATACATGAAGACTCTCTAAATAAAATTGTCAAATAATGGGAGAAGAGGACTAACTAGCCATCTCTTGTCAACAAATGGAGCTTCCAGTATAGGGGTTGAAAGTTGCTGGCCAACAGAGTCCCATAGAAAACTCCAGTCTATTGCGAAGAGTATAGGTTCCTGCCCAAAAACTGTCAGCAAGGCTCTATTGCTGAGATTAACACCTACACAACTCATTGAAAGTGGAGAAATCAAATTGGTACCTACATGGAGCCTTCACTACTATGGGCTAGTGTCTTTGGTACAGGAAAGTACTCTGCGTGCCCCCCAAAAAGAAATGTAGACACCAACTTTTGTTCTACAATGGTATCTTCCTTGAAAGATATGCTAGGGTAATGGTGACACAAAGCTTGTGGGGTAGTAACCAACCAATATTTGATTTGACTTAAGATCCACTCTATGATATGGAATCCAAGCCAGATACCACTTGGTTTGTCAAGAATCTAAGACCTAATAGCCTAAGGAGATTCTGCAATAAAACCAAATACTATTAGTAGAAAAAGAATGAGTGATAAAATGACTCCTAATGGCATTCTGCAGTATTACTAGATCAGTGTCTTGCTCAGATTTATAAGAGATGCTTCTTTCTGCAGTAGATGGGAACAAGTACGAAACTCCAAAGCCAGATGTGCAGAAAGTGAGAGGCCTTAGAAAACTCAGCCCTAAATGGAATATCTCCATGAAATCTCTTACTTAGGTGCTCAGTGAACCCCATAGATAGGCAGAAAGAGTATAAGCTCCATGGGATGTGAACAGCACAAGAAAATCAATATGATTAATTCACATGCAAACTCACTGAGACCAAGCCAGCATGCACATTGTCAGCACAGGTCTGTACCAAAACCTGAGCTTATACAATATGGCTTCTAATTTAGAGTTTTTACAGGTTTCCTAAGTGCATGAACGAATATGTGTCTGAATATTGTGCCTTCTTTTTGATGTTTTCCTTTTGTTTGTTTGTCTTGTCCAACCCCGATGTGTTTTTATTTTATTTTATCTTACTATTTTATTACTATCACACACAAGCATGTTCGGTTTCTAATGAGAGACAGAAAGAGAGTGGATTTAACTAACATTGGTGGTGGAGAGGAACTAGGAAGACTAGAGAGAAGAGAAACATATTATGTGAGAAAAATAATCTTTTTCCAATAAAAGGAAAAATAAAGATTAACATTTTAATCTTGAATGACTTCACCAAGCCAGAAGACAGAATCTTGTTTGAGAAAATACAAAAGAGAAAATGAACCAAAGACTTTTACAGTAAAAGAATATTTCTTTTGACAG
>CAJQZJ010032546.1:5738388-5790564 GCA_907164525.1 Lophiomys imhausi
TCATCTATATATGTACAGAGGGATCTAGGTCTATATATGATTTTTTTTCTTTTTGTTTTCTTTTTGGTTAATGTTTCAGTCTCTGTAAGCATTTAGATTGGTTGCTTCTGTTGATCTTCATGTGATGTTCTTGTTCTCTCCAGGTTTCACTATTGTCCTCTCTCTTTTATAGATGACTCCCAGAGCTCAAACTCATGTTTGGCTCTGTGTCTCTGCGTCTGTTTTAAACCACTGCTGGGTGGAGTTTCTCAGAGGATAGTTATGCTAGCTTCCTGTTCCTTTGGGTTTGTGTGTTGTAAGGTAGCTAAAATTCAGTTATAAGTGAGTACATGTCATGTGTATCTTTCTGAGTATTGGTTAGTTCACTTAGGATGAGATTTTCTAGTTCTGTCCATTTAGTTGAAAATTGCATGATTTCCTTGGTTCTGATAGCTGAATAATATTTCATTATGTAAATGTACCACAGGATTTTTATCCAGTCTTCAGCTGAAGAATATGTGGGTTGTTTCCAGTTTCTAGCTACTACAAATGAAATTGCTATGAACATAGTTAAGCTGATGCCCTTGTGGTCTGGTGAAGAGTCTTTTGGATGTGTGCCTAAAACAGGTATGGCTGGGTCTTGAGGTAGAACTATTCTCAGTTTTCTGAGATATCACCAGTTTGATGTCCAAAGTGGTTGTACAAGTTTGCACTCTCACCAGCAATAGAGGAGTTCCCCTTTCTCCACATCCTCTCTAGCATGTGCTGTCACTTGACTTTTTTCTTAGCCATTCTGTAAGGTGCACGATGGAATCTCAGATTCCTTATGAGTTGCATTTCCCTGATGACTAAGGATGTTGAACATTTCATTAAGTGTCTCTTGCCTATTAGAAATTCCTCTTTTGTGAATTCTCAGTTTAGTTCTGTACCCTATTTTTGATTGTATTATTTGGTTTCTTGGTGTTTAATTTCTTGAGTTCTTTATATATTTTGGGTATAGCCAAAATCCTGTCAGATGTGGAGTTGGGGAAGATATTTTCCCAATCTGTAGGCTGCTGTTTTGTTCTAATGACAGTGTTCTTTGCCTTACAGACACTTTTCAGCTTCATAAAGTCCCGTTTATTGGTTGTTGGCCTTAGAGCCTGAGCTATTGGTGTTCTGTTCAGGACATTATTTCCTGTGCTAATAAGTTTGAGGCTTTCCCCCACTTTCTCTTCTATTAGATTTAGTGTTTCTGATTTTATGTTGAGGTCTTTGGTCCACTTGGACTTAAGTTTTGAATATGGTGATAAACATGGTCTACTTGCATTCTTCTAACATGTTGACATCCAGTTAGACAAACACCATTTGTTGAAGATGCTTTCCTTTGTCCATTATATGGTTTTGGCTTCTTTGTCAAAAATTAAAGAAGGTAGGTGTGTGGGTTTATTTCTGGGTCTTTAGTCTGATTCTATTGATCAATTTGTCTGTTTCTATGCCAGTAGCATGATGTTTTTATTATTATTTCACTTTAGTACAGCTTTAAATCAGGGCTGATGAGACCTCCAGATGTTTCTTTATTGTACAGGATTTTTTATTTATTTACTTTTTTTTAGCTATTATGGGTTTTGTTTTTCCATATGAAATTGAGAATTGTTTCAGGTTTATAAAGAATTGTGTTGTTATATTGATATGAATTACAATGAATCTGTATTTTGTGGGGGAGGATGGCCATTTTTATTATGTTGATCCTACCTATCCAGGAGCATGGGAGATCTTTCCACCTTCTGATAACCTCTTTGAAATTTTTTTTCAAGGACTTGAAGTTTTTGTCATACAGGTCTTTCACATGCTTGGTTAGAGTTATCCCCAGGCATTTTATATTATTTATGCCTACTGTGAACAGTTTTGTTTCCCTAATTTTTTTCAGCCCATTTATCTTTTGTGTAAAGAAGGGCAACTGAATTATTTTATTAATTTTGTTTCCAGCCACATTGCTGAAGGTGTTTGTCAGTTGTAGGAGTTCTCTGGTGAAAATGTTGGGGTCATTTATGTATACAATATCATTTGAAAATAGGGATTCTTTGACATCTTCCTTTAAAATTTATATCCTTTTGTCCCTTATTTTAGGGGAAATGCTTAATTTTCTCTACATTTAATTTTATGTTGGGAATCTCCTTGCTATATATTACCTTTACTATGTTTAGGTATGGACCTTTTATGCCTGATATTCTAAGACTTTTAATCTGAAGGGGTGTTGGATTTTGTCCGTGCTTTTCAGTATCTAATGAGATGAACATGTGCTGTTTTTTCTTTCAGCTTGTTTATATGATGGATTCCATTAATGGATTTCTATGTTATTTTTTATTACTATAATTTTTTATTTCTACAAATTACATCTCAATCACAATCCCCTCCCTACTCCCCCCTCCAGTCCCACCCTCCAACCCTCTTCCCCCTCAAACCCCATCCTCTTCCCTTTTTTTTAAGTTTAAGGTATATCTTTCCCCCCCAACAGCTCCCCCTTTCAGTCCAACAAATGGTTTTTTCTCTTATAACAATGAATACAATACAAAACAACAGAAATAAATAGGCCACAATTATGAGACTTATATGGCTTAGCATATATTCTCAACGTCCACTCCATATGTATTTGGCACCTGACTTTAACAATTCTACTATCTAACCATCTCCATGAGTTTAAAGTTCTATATCTAACTCAGCTTTCATCCTAACTTGCATCACAATTTTAAAAACATCTTCTTAGATCCAGAACACCCTCTTGATTCCTAAACAACTCAAAATTTAACTATGAGACTCTAGCTATCTATTCTTCAGCCACCTCAGAGAGCTGAGGGATAAATATATCGATTATATAGGAAGTGCAGGGCCCGCAGCTTCCAAAACTAAGAAATGACATACCAGTGGATGCCTGGACAGTTCCCATTTTCTCTCCATACATTACAGCATCAATCTTCAGCTCTTTGGCCCCGTTTAATGGATTTTTGTATGTTAGACCACCCCTATATCCCTGAGATGAAGCCTACTTGATCATGGTGTAGGATACTTTTGATGTGTTCTTGGATTCAGTTTGCAAGTATTTTTTGAGTATTTTTTCATTAATATTCTTAAGGAAAATTGGTTTGAAATTCTCATTCTTTGTTGGGTCTTTGTGTGGTTTTGATATCAGAGTAACTGTGGCATAATAGAGTTTGGCAGAGTTCCTTCTGTTTATATTTTGTCAAAGGGTTTGAGCAGAGTTGGTATTAGCTCTTCTTTGAAGGTCTGGTATAATTCTATTCTAAAACCATCTGGGCTTGGGTTTTCTTTTGTTTGGGAGACTTTCTGTGACTGCTTCTATTTCCCTAGGGACTATAGAACTGTTTAATATGTTTACCAGGTCTTGATTCAACATTGGTATGTGGAATCTATCAAGAAAATTGTCTATTTCACTTAGGTTTTCCAATTTTGTGGAGTATTGCTTCTTGAAGTTTATGATTCTTGGTTTTCCTTAGGGTCTGTTGTTATTTCTCTCTTTTTATTTCTGATATTGTTGATTTGGATGTTTTCTCTCTACTTTTTTAGTTAGCTTAGCTCAGGGTTTGTGCATTTTGGCTTTCACAAGAACCAGCTCATGATTTGGTGCATTTTTTGTATTGTTCTTATTGTTTCTATGTTACTGATTTCAGCCTGGAGTCTGATGATTTACTGCTGTCTGATACCCTTGAAAGTGTTTGCTTCTTTTTTTCTAGAGCTTTCAGTTGTGCTTTTAAGTTGATAATATGAGCTGTCTCTAATTTCTTTTTGAAGGTACTTAGTGTTATGAACTTTCATCTTAGCACTGTTTTCATTGTGTACCATAAGTTTAGGTATGTTGTACCTTCATTTTCATTGAATTTTTGGAAGTCTTTGATTTCTCTCTTTGTTCCCTGACCAGTTGTTATTGAGTAAAGAGTTGTTCAGTTTCCATGACTCTGTAAGCTTTTTGTTACTTCTATTGTTGAAGTCCAGATTGAATCCATGGTGATCCAATAACAAGTAGTTATTTCAATTTTCTTGTACCAATTTAGGCTTTCTTTGTGACAACTATATGGTCAGTTTTGGAGAAAGTTACATTAATGTGTGATTTAAGATTTAGTAATGCTTATATTATAAATGTGGGCGTCCTTGTATTTGGGGGATAGATGTTCAGTATCTAGATGTAATCTTGAAAATTTTTCCATTTGATGAATATGCAGTGTCCTTCCCTATCTTTTTTGATTAATTATTGTTAAAATATTTTATTTGATATTAGGATGGCTACTCCAGCTTGCTATCTGGGACAGTTTACTTGAAAAACACTTTTTTTTTAGCACTTCAATCTGAGGTGAAGTCTATCTTTGTTGATGAGGTACATTTCTTGTAAGCAACAAATGATGGGATTTGTATACAGATCCATTCTGTAAGCCTATGTCTTATTATTGGTGAGTTGAGTCCATAGAGGTTTAGAGATATTAATGATCATTGCTTGCTATTTGCTGTTATTTTGATGTAGGTAGTGATAGTGTGTGGTTTTTTTTTGGGTTTTGCTGCAATGGGGTTATTTGTTTCCTGTGTTTTCTTGGGTGTAGTTATCTTCTCTGGGTTGGCGTTTTCCTTCTAGGATCTTCTGTGGAGCTGAATTTGTGTATAGATATTGTTTATGGTGATTGAACATTTTGCTGGGTATAGTAGTCTAGGCTGACATTTTTTACTTCTTAGGGCCTCAAGACATCTGCCCAGGCCCTTCTGGCTTTCAAATTTTCAGAAGAGAAGTCAGGTGTGATTCTGATGGGTCTGCCTTTTATATGTTATTTGGCCCTTTTCTCTTGCAGATTTCAAATTATTTCTTTGGTCTGTATGTTAGTGTTTCAGTTATTATGTGGGAGGAGGAATTTCTTTTCTGGTCTAATGTATTTGGTTTCCTTAAGCCTCCTGAATGTTTATGGAGAATCTCTTTCTTTAGGTTTGGGAAATGTTCTTCTATGATTTTGTTGAAAATTGTTTCTGATCCTTGGAGTCAGGAGTCTTCTCTTTCATCTATTCCTGTAATCCTTAGGTTCCATATTTTCATTAAATCCTTAATTATTTTTTTGGATATTTTGTGTGAGGAATTTTTTTTATTTAGTTTTCGCATTTTCTTTGGTTGATGTATCAGTTGCTTCAACTGAAACTTCCATTCCTGAGATCCTATCTTCCATCTCTTCTTTCCTATTATTGATGCTTTTGTCTGTATTTCTGGTTCTTTTTTCTAGGTTTTCCACTTCCAAGATTGTCTCTGATTGTGTTTTCTTTATTGCTTCCATTTCTATTTTCAGGTCTTGTACCCATTTAGTCATTTCCTTCTCCAGCATGCTTATCTTTGCCTATATTTCTTTAATGACTTTATCTCTTTATTTCTCCTATTTTATGGAGTGTTCCAGGATGTCTTGAATGAATTTCTCCATTGCTTTAATCTGTTGGATTGTGACCTCCTTATTTTCTTTAAGGAATTTATTTTTTTCCTTTTAAGGTATCAATCATTTCATAAGTATATTGTAGTTATCATTTTCTTTGGTTTCTGCTGTGTTAGGATTGTCAGTGCTGTATTAGGATAGCTCACTTCTGGTGAAGCTATATTGCCCTGGTTTTTGTTGTTTGCGGTCCTTTGTTGTCCTTTAGCTCTCTGATTTTCCCTGTCATCGGTTGGTCATTCCTGGTGCCCACTATTTGGTGTCCTGGTTTGGAGGCTAGATGTTCCTGTATTATCCTGTATGATCCTGCGATCCAGAGGGTCACTTTCGGAAGGATGGTAGGGCTGCAGGCTGAAGGCTGTAACAAGGGGGATACTACTTCTTGAAAAAGTGGGAAGCACCTGGAGGCCAAAGATGGCATCTTGCTTCCTTTAGACTCCAGGTTATGACCTCTCAGAAGACTCTGTTAGAAGCAATCCCAGATATACAGAAGGTATCTACAGGCCAGAGGCCAGTGCAAAAGTCCATGGGACTCAAAGGAGAAACCCTCAGAGAAGCTCTCTTTGATTGTAGGAAGCACCTGGAAATCTGAAGCCAAGGCCAAGCTGCACTTAGGAGAACCCTCTCTTAGATTCACCTTGTGGCCAGGGGCCTGGAACTCAGAGGAAGATCTCTAAGAGAAGCTTTCCTGGGGTCACAGATTCACCAAGTGGTCAAGGGTTCGGGGTGGGGAGAGATTGTCTCTGTGACTCTGAGGAAGGCCTCTCCAGTGAACTTTCCTTGGTGGTTGGAGACATTTGGAGGACGGAAGCCTGACTGAGTGTCTCTGGTCTTATGTGGAGGTTGACCCATGGTCACTGGAAGTGCCTGGATGCCAGAGCCGGGGGAGTGGGACACCTTTGTTGGTCTGAGTCAGATCTCTATGAGGAGCTCTCTCTGGATGCAGTTTGCACCTGGATGCCTGAGACCAGGGAGAATATCCTGGGGCTCATAGTGCAAGCTCTCAGAGGAGCTCTCTGAGCGAACACAGTGAACACCTGTTGAGTAGGCGCTGGAGCCCTGCATCATTGGGAGCCAGGATCGCTGGAATCCTTGTGTAACTGTAATCTGAGGTGGGGTCCTCCTCAGTCTGAGGGAAACACACACATGGGTGTTTCAGGGTTAGTAGTGTGTCTTCTCATTCTTTTTGCAGTTACTGAACTCCTATTACTGGTATACAGTGAAGGTTGTGCACCACCATCCTGCAAAAGCCATGTAGACACATTTAAATGGGAGGAAAACTAAATTGACTCAGTAAGATTCTCTCTCTCTCTCTCTCTCTGTCTCTGTGTGTGTGTGTGTGTGTGTGTGTGTGTGTGTGTGTGTGTGTGTATCTCATATTAATAATTAAAGAAGTTATGTGTTGGGAGGATGTCAGGATCACAGGAGAAATTGGAAGTAGAAGGACAAAAACAATGTAAATATAGTACCTATTCATAAAATTTTCAAAACGTAAATTGCTTTAAATATACTCCATTTGGGGAAAAACTTTTATTTCTAAAAATAATTCCAAATAAAATAATCTGATATACTACCAAAGTAGAAGGTACTTTTTAGAGCTCTGCTTAACAAAATTAAAACTGAGAGTATTCTAAGTACTTAACAATTATGGCTAAATATATGCACATTCTCTGGGAGTAAGTAAATGGACAAAATGTTAATAATAGCATTACATCTTTAGAATATAAATTATTTTTATTTTCCTTTATTTTATGACATGTCCACATATTCTATATAAAAATTATATTCAAAATTAGAAAATAATGTACCCACAATGAGTACTGAGTACCTTGACATTTGTGATCCAATAAGTGCTTTTTTAAACTGGTTATAATTCAGATGTGTGGTTTTCAACTAGGTACATAAAAATGTACAAATTTCCCATTTTACACTAAAGCCATAAATCAAAATTGAAAAACTGAAATATTGTGCATTTAACTCATTGGAGCCAAGGTAAGAGGGCATGTTATCAACCCTAACTCACAGCATTTACAAGGAAATACTGTTAAAGAAACTACATAAACACATAGCTGGAAAAATGCCACTAAACAAATGACTAAAGGAGAATCCAACTTTAACAGTTTATAAGTTGGATAATACAGAAAGAGTGGAGGAATTGTGAGGGAACTTTTAGCTTCCACCAGACTCTCATAAGAAGCCACATTTGTAACTTCTACAGTTTATGTTAAAAGGAAAAAGACAGTTGGAATTAAACACCCAAAGGATGTTTGAACATAGAGAACAAAGATAAGAGCCAGATCACCTCATTTTTCTCCCTGAGATAGCACTAGCATTTAAACATATTTTGTTCTCAGGAGCTGCAAAATAGACATTTTTTTAAGCAGCACAAAGACTCCAGTTGAATATCCTGAAGTTCTTGGAAATTTCAGAAGATTAAAATCTTATAAAACATGTTTGTTAATATTAAATGAATATAGAAAGAAACACCACAAAAATGTCTATACAATTAAAAATTAAAACACAATAAAAACAGACATTGACCTATAAGTATATCAGAATATCATCAGCAATCATATCATTTTTTTTCTTTTTCTTAGACCAGTGTTTGGTTTTATAGTGGGTTCTCCCCCTTCTCTTTACTCCCTCAAAATATTCTCATACCTGTTTTTAATAAATAAAGGTCATATATTCTACTCTAGGATCTACAATGTCACCAGCACTGGGTAATTTTCTAGATTTCTAGATTCTATCAGGTATGATTTCCCCATTGTTGATTGGGTCTTAAGTTCAATGAGATATCTTTTACTTATTGCCAAGGTATATATTTCACTACTGCACCTTTATGGTTATCATGCTATATAGTTAATTGTTGAGTTTCCTATGTGTTATAGCAGGTAGGACTGTTGTTACCTCCCTCCTTCAGAAACATACATTACACCTTTTGGTATCATGAAAGGTAGCCTCAGGGAGGAAACATTCAAATCAGTTACAGCTCAGGGGTTTCTGGGTGTCTGAAGTACATAGTGTCTTCAACAATATGAACTTATCCTCTAACTCTGTGGAGGTGCAACCAAGTCCAATAGTAATAACCTATAATGTTTTGGGAGTTTCTTGGACAGTTCTGGTGTTAGAGTTTTCTTAGGCTGTCTTTGACTTTTGGAGGGTATATCATTATTCCAAATTAAAAAATTATTCAAAATGTATATACATATTTATATAGACTTATGTTTATTTGGGGGTTTTAGGTAGTCAATAATATCATTCCTTATGATGCTTTCTGACATCCTTACTGTTATTTTACCCTCTTTCCTCTTTCTTTTGTATACATTTACCTGCCTCTTCATAATTAGAGCTCTGGTTTTTCTTTCAATGATCATATCACTTGTACTTTGCTATGCCCCTCTTTATTGCTCTCTCTCTCTCTCTCTCTCTCTCTCACACACACACACACACACACACACACACATTGTATTTTTTAAAATAAAAATATGAAGACCAAAGAAATCAACAAAGCAAATACTCTACAGATCAACAAAATGTGGAACCAAAAGTCACCATTCAAATTAGGCTGTGTTTTTTTTTATTAGAATAAACAAAACTACAACTGAAAACATGCCATTTATAAAGGTACTGAAGCACTTGTTTAAAATAAAATCTAATAGAAATAATAACTACATCTCTACAATTAATGCTTCTAACCACAGAAATATCTCCCCAGTCTTGGTGGGAACACTTATAACTGATGATGGCAGTACAAAATGTGTAGCCACTGATGAAAAAAGTGTGGAGATCCTTCAAAAAGCTACAAATAGACCTATCATATGACCCAACTATCACACTTGTGGGTATATACACAAAGGACTCCAAATTCTAGTCGAGACAGCTGTTTATTGAAAATGTGATATGTTTACATAATCAAATGTTATTCAGCTCTTTAAAAAAATAAAATTATGAAATTTGCAGGTAGGTAGATGAGGGTAGAAACAATCATTCTCAGTGAGGTTACACAGATCCAGGAAAACAAATATGATTCTGATAATCTATGCATTTTAGTTGGAATCTTCAAATATTTGTGTTTAATTTGGAATATCTAGATATGTCAAGAAATTACTAAGGGCCAATGATGAGCAGCTTTCCAAAGAGGGAAAGCTGCCAAAAAGAGTTAAAGGAAAATAACAGAATAGGGAAACATAAACTAGAGGAGAAGGTAAGAAAAGATGGTAAGATAAAGGAGAGAGTAAAATAAATAAGTACAGACCATTTAAAAAACATATAGAAACCATTATTATAGATTCCTCATAATATATATATATACACACTCACACACGCATACATACATACACACACACACACACACACACCATTACATATACAGATACACATGCACAAAAAGGGAGTTAAAATTGAATTACCCTATAATGTGACAAAAATATCCCTACTAACCACCCAAAGTTAACAAATAAAAATCCCAGGGACAAGAATGTGTTACTTCTTTTGGACCTGTTGGCCAATAAGATCCCATAGATGCTCAAATATTACAGGCTACTGCAATTGCCTTTGGTTACCCTTCAGAAATTGATTATAAGATACAATTCCTGAATACAACACATACGTAAGTCATAGAACATGACAAAAAGGAACATATATAACACAATCAACTTTCGAAGTCTCTGGGATCATTGCCAAAGAAAAGGCAGAAAGAGTGCAAGAGTCAGAGCTAGTGGATGACAAAAATGAAACATGATTCGCTGGACACTTCAAGGCACATGAGGACTCCCAGTGGCTGCAATAGCCTGCGCAAAACCTGTGCAAGCCCAATCCACACCAAAGCATGGAAAGGGGAGTTGCACACACAATTCCACCCCTAGCCATGGAGCTGTTGAGATTAAATACTGGGGAATGAATTGACAATTTTCTCTAAGATTATAGCCCCTGATACTTGATCATGCTTCAGTGGAACACCATACATACAAGAACATTTTGGCAGTACAAACAGGCCTTTAATGGTAAATATGGAAGGGGCAGCATATTTGGGAATTGTTAGAATGGAGTTTAAATATAATCAAAATTGCTGTACAAAATTCTCAAAAAATTTTATTGGGAAGATAGTGAAAAACAGAGAAAGAGAGAGGGTGGGAACTGCATAATAGCAATAAAGGTAACATGTGTAGCTCCCAGAAAGATTTGGGGAGCATTGCAGATGAGGGAGCCGAATGTATAGATGAGCCAGAGGTGGTAGATAACTTCAAGGAAACAGTGTCTTCTGGACAGCAGCAGAACAGATGCACGCTTGAACTTTCAGCATTTGTGACAGCATACACAAGCCCTATGGGAGCCTAAGCCAAATCAACTCCCAGAATAAAAGGGGAATTTGGCAACACTTTTTACCCCATTGGTAATCTTTATCTTCTGGGAGAGGGAGCACTATCTCTAAGTACCTAAAGCTCCTGACCATGCCCAGTAGAAGGACACACATCTAAGAATATTTGGGCAACAGAATTTGACTTTGATGTGTGGGGACATAAAATTGGGTGGGAAAGGAAAGGGAATAGAGTGAATATGATTAAAACATTCTATGTGAAATTCTCAAAGAACAGATAAAAAATATTTTAAAAGAATATACCAATATCAAACAAAAATAAAGATGTGGCAGATTTTTTCACTTCAATATGCCATTGGTAATGATGAAAATCTTACAACCAATTTGGGGAAACACAAACTCTGCTTTTAAACTGAAACCTATTTCTCCATTAGCCAATAATTCTAGAGTTAGATATGTATGTGAAAGAAGTTATAACACTCGCCCTCAAACACTTTTACAAGGATCTTCACAGCAGCCTCTTTCATCATCAGTGAAGCCAGAAGAAATCCTAATATCTGCTACCAGAAGAATGTATAAACCATGGTGGATTCTAGAAATGCAATAAAGAATAATAAACAACCGTAGGTGAATCTCAGCAATCCAATACTTGGAGACACAGAAGAGAATACATTTCCATTTATATGAAGTCTTAGAAAAGGCTAAAGTAACCTATGGTTTAAAATGTCAGAAAGTGATTGCTTGTGGGGAGAAAAGATTGACTAGGAATGGGATAGTGAAACACCAGATGCGGTGTATTCTGCTTTTAAATAGGCATGTT
This sequence comes from Lophiomys imhausi, assembly GCA_907164525.1. NCBI lineage: Eukaryota > Metazoa > Chordata > Mammalia > Rodentia > Muridae > Lophiomys > Lophiomys imhausi. The sequence goes on from CAJQZJ010032546.1 coordinate 5,749,958, forward strand.
GGCACATTCATCAAAATATATTGATTTGTATGCTTGAGATGTGTGCATTCACTGTGTGTATATTCAACCTTGATAATGTAAACAGAGAATTATTTCTAGTTGGTTTCGTTAGCAATTTTGAAAATGTGTTGTATGTATACCAGCTTGACTAAAAACTTAGCTAATTTAGAAATAATAGAAGTTATACTTTCTTTTATGAACATTGAGTTAGGAAAGTGATTTACTTTCCAAAGTGATTTGGGAAAGCTAGAATGTAGTCTTTAGCAGTGTATTGAAATTAGAGATGTACATAAATATGTTGATGTGATTATATACATTTACCTGTGTCTATATACTATTCATGTATGTACTTATATAAATATAAATGTGCAGAATTTGAAGTGTGAGTGTGTGTTATTCACCCTAACATATATATTTCTTGAACTTCTGATTAAAGTACCCAGAAGCAGGTGCTCATCATTTACAGAGAACACACCTGACATCCCAATCCTCCTTTCTAAAGACCATTGACCACTGACAGAAATCAGAGATTTTGAAGAGGAAAGCCTAGACTCTCTTTCTGTACTGTAAGTACGGAAACCTTCAGGGATGCTGAGGATTTATGGAAAGAATCCTTGGGCCAGTTTAAACCAGGTCCCACTAAACAAATTTTGCAGAAGTTCAGCATAAAATAATTGTTGATATAAAAAGGTCTTATGGCTTTTTGAGTAAATAAAGTCTAATGTTCGTTTAAATAATAAAACTTCAGAGTCAAAGGATATGAAGAACAAATATCTCTCCTAGACTGAAAGAGACAAGACACTCTGCAGCTGCTAGAGGACCAGGATCCTGTGTTGAATCCCAGGCCAAAGGGAGCAGGGAATGGCTACAGATGGTATTGTAATGCTGAAATACGAGTATGGACTTGAACTAGAGAACAGAATTACAATGATAATAAGTCTTCCTACTGATAATCATGCTCTGATTGTGTTAGAAAATAAGCTTGCTCTTAAAGGAAAAACAACACAACATGGTCTTTATGAATAGATAGGTGGAATATAGTCTATTTTTTTTCAAGTGACCAGGGAAAAGCTATGGATGCATAAATGTATGGGTCAAATATATAAATCAATCCTCATTATTCATGAATTCCACATTTGTTAATTTGCCTACTCAGTAAAATTTATTTCAACACTGAGTCAATGAAGTGCTTCTGCAGTCATTTGGGAACACAAGCAGTTCAGCCAAGTACTTTACTTTCTGGGTCACAGCTGAGGTCAAAGATGAGCAGATTGCTTCTTTTGTGTTGTAAGCATGAGTGTTTATTGTTTTTTGTTTGTTTTGGTAGGAATTTTTATGGCTTTCTACTTTCACTTTATTACTATACAGTTGAAAATAAACCCAAACTGTGGTTCAGACTTGCTATCTCATGTTGGTAAGAACAAGAGACCTGTGACATTGCTGAGGAAATAGTATGTGCATTCAACAAACTTCATTCAGGAATAAGACAGAATCCTGCTTTTAAATCACAAATCAAATGCCAGTGGATCAATAGTAAATATTAAAGAGGTTCAAAGCAAAATCATACATAAAACAAGGTCCTACACTGATCAATTGATTAAAGAAAGCCATTTCTGTTCACAGTAACCTAACACCTTATTTCCCACAGAGTAGTGTCTGTGTATCCATATATTCCTTATCCACAGCAGTCGTATGGGATATATGTACTATGAATAATGAGAATCAACTACATAAATATAAATATATACATATGGAAAGTTCAACAGTAATAATCTGTGAATGAGAGCACAGGCATTTAGAAATTCCACTTGCCACATTGTACCTCTTATGCAAATTTGAAATGCCATAAATTGTTACCAAAATATCATCTTTAACAAATTATTACTATATCCTTCTACTTAGAAAAGACACAAATTGAATGCTTTTTCTTTGTAAATCTTAAATTCTCTAGGAATCCATATATCTATGTGACTTTCAATGAACAATTAGTCTAAGAAAGATGCAAGTTTTCTCAAAGCCAGGTACCAGGAATAGTACACTGTTTGAACAGAAAACCAAAATAATCAAAACCATAAATAATAGTCTTGATATGTTTGTGGCTGTTGGGCCTTAGGGAGCCTGCTGCCAGGCCATTAGGCAACAAAGAGAAGAAGAGAGTATGTTTATGCTGAGGGGCTGCTAGAGAGAGATAAGAGGAGTTTTAGAAATCTTTAGATATAGGCAGACTCTAGAGAGTTCACTCAGTCAGTGAAATATTTGCCTGTAAACATGAGTATCTGACTTAAATCCCCTAAACCATGTTCTAAAAAGCCAGGCACACTGACACACATTTGTAGCTCTAGGGCTAGAGAGACAGAAACAGGTGCATCTGTAGAATTTGTTGACAAACTAGTATAGCCAAGTTGGTGAGCTTAAGGTCACAGTGATATTTTGTCTATAAAACACTTGCCAGCACCAGATCAATGACCCACTAGTTTGTCCTCTGGCCTCCCCTCACACAAGTATGTATGTACATGCACACCTACACCCACACATATGCAGCTACCTCACTCACACATGAATACACACACACACACACACACACACACACACACACACACACACGGTACAGTTCCAGTTTAAAAAAAAAAAAACAAGGTTCTGAGAAAAGGAGACAAGAAGTCTGAGATACACGTACAATGCACATGAAGTTGGCTGTGCCCTGCTGAAGTATATATGCATGGACTGAGGAAGATCTATTTGACACTGAACGGCTCTTTTTGTACTTCTCTTGTCAATCCTGAGTAGCAGCCATTAAACTACTGATTTCAAATAGTGTGTGGGTTTCACTATTAATTAAAATATGTCCCTTATTCCATGAACCATTAGTTTCCAATATTTGATTCTACTATTCATTTATGGTACTAATGGATCCAGACACTTAGTATGTGTAGTTACACTTTTAGGATTAAGGCTTATACTTTTCAGTATGAAATTTCTTTTATCAAGGGTACTGACCTTGTTACACACACAAATAAAAAATGCATACGTAGTTTCAATGGTGTTGACATTTAGAAACGAATGTAAAACACTGTTTGTGAAGATTTTATTATTCTTTTTTATTTCACTTTAGTAAATGTAACTCACAAAATTTCAAACACAGTGATTTCTTCATTCAATAAGGTAAATAATAAAAATCATTCAACATATTTATTCAAACAGAATTCTTTGAGACGATGGTATAAATACTGTTAAGGGAAAAAGACAGAAATTTACTCAAAAAATATTGAATGGATGTTTTCATTAAGACAGTACCTAAGATTAATAGGTACTGGAAAGTCCCTACCTTCAAGAAGCACTCATAGATATACACAGTCACACACACACACAACTGTAGTCTATAGCGTCACAGCTGGCAGAGGTGGTAGTGAATTTGGGAGAATAAATCTAGCACAGTATGTATTGATTGCATGTGATATATTTACCACTGTGCTAGTTCATTTCATCAATGCCTCATGATACTGTATTTCACAGACAAGTCCTGAGGCTCAGAGAATAAGAGAAATCTGTTCATAGTTTAAAAGGCAGAAGCAGAGCTGAGTCAAACTCTCATCTATATCCAATACTCATTTCTATGTTCTTTTTTTTGTTTTTTTATTACTTCAAGTTATATTTCTATCACAGTACCCTCCCTCCACCTGTCCCAGTCCCACCCTTCCACCCTTTTCCCATCTCCCACCTATCTTACTCCTCCAGAGTGGGTTGCCCCTACATATTAGCACCCCTCTGTTCAACATTCATATGAGTGTTAAGAGCTTCCTCTTGCACTGGGGGCCTATACGGAATCTCTATTAGGGAAAAGTGACTCACTAACAGGTAACAAGATGTACGTTCCTGTTCCTTTTGGTGTGTTGGTTGTAGGAGAGTTATCCTGTGATACATGGGTAAAATCCAATTATAAGTGAATAGATGCCATGTGTCTCTTTCTGAATCTGGGTTAGCTCACTCCCGATGATCTTTTCTAGTTCCATCCATTTGGCTGCAAATTGAATGATTTCTTTGTTTCTGATAGCTGAGTAGTATTCCATTGTGTAAATGTACCATGGTTTTTTTTATCCATTCTTCGATTGAGGGACATCTGGGTTGTTTCCACTTTCTAGCCATTACAAGTAAAGCTGCTGTGAACATAGATGAGGAGTTGTCCTTGTGGTTTGGTGAGGAATCATTTGGATGTATACCCAGAAGTGATAGAGTTATTCCAAGTTTTCTAAGATAATCACTTGACTGACCTACATAGTGGTTGCACAAGCCTGCACTCCCACCAGCAATGGAGGAGTGTTCCCCTTTCTCCACAGCCTCACCAGCATGTGCTGTAATTTGAGTTGTTGATCTTAGCCATTCTGACAGGTGTGAGATGTAATCTCAAGTTCGTCTTGCATTGCGTTTCTCTGATGTTTAAGGATGTTGAGAATTTCTTCAAATGTCTCTTGGTCATTAGAGATTCCTCCTTTGTGAATTCTAGGTTTAGCTCTGTTCCCCATTTTTGATTGAATTATTGGTTTCTTGGTGTTTAATTTCTTGATTTTTTTATAAGATTTAGATATTAGCCCTCTGTCAGATATGGGGTTCAAAAAAAATCTTTTCCCAGTCTGTAGGTGGTCGTTTTGTTTTAATGATAGTATCTTTTGCCTACAGAAGGTTTTCAGTTTCATGAGGTCCCATTTATTAATTGTTGGTCTTAGAGCCTGAGCAGTTGGTGTTCTGTTCAGCAAGTTGTCACCTGTGCCAATGAGTTTGAGGCTTTTCCCCACTTTCTCTTCTATTAGATTTAGTCTGATGAGATTTATGTTAAGGTCTTTGATCCACTTGGGCTTAAGTTTTGTGCTTGAATTTCTAGCTACAGCAATAAGACAACTAAAGGAGATCAAGGGGATACAAATTGGAAAGGAAGAAGTTAAATTATCCCTATTCACAAAAGATATGATAGTATACATAAGGGATCCCAAAAATTCCACCAGGGAACTCATAGACTTGATAAACACCTTCAGCAAGGTGGCTGAATAATAAGTCAAGTCAAAAAAAATCAGAAGCCCTTCTTTACACAAAAGATAAATTGGTTAAGAAAGAAATTAGGGAAACAACACACTTCACAATAGCCACAAACAATATAAAATACCTGGGGGTAACTCTAACCAAGCAAGTGAAAGATCTGAATGACAAGAACTTCAAATCCTTGAAGAAAAAAAAAAATTGAAGAGGACATCAGAAGATAGAAAGATCTCCCATGCTCAAGGAGAGGTAGGGTCAACATAATAAAAATGGCCATCCTACCTAAAACAATACATAGATCAATGCAATTCCCATCAAAATACCAACACAATTCTTTACAGACTTTGAAAGAACAATTCTCAACTTCATATGGAATAACAAAAAACCTAGAACAGCTAAATCAATCCTGTACAATAAAAAAAAAAAAACATCTGGAGATATCACCATCCCTGATTTCATGCTATACTACAGAGAAATAATAATAATAAAAACAGCATGGTACTGGTATAGAAATAAACCAGTTGATGAATGAAATAGAATTGAAGACCCAGAAATAAACCCAAATGCCTATGGTCACTTAATTTATAACAAAAAAAAAAACAAAAACAAAAACAAAACCATACAGGGGAAAAAGGACAACTTCTTGAAAAAATGGTGCTGGATGTGAACAAGTAAAAGAATTGCAAATTAATCCATACATTTCACCTTGCACAAAACTTACGTCTATGTTTAATTTTAAAAAGAAGTCTAATGTAACACTACAAATAAAGAAGTTCTTAATTCTAAGATGAATTAAGCAAAACTTTCAGGAAGAAGAGGCCTTGTATTGTGTCTTGTGTTTAAAAACTATGAATGACTAGTTAGTCAAAGAAAGTAGGCTATCACTTCATAAAGAAACCATCTAAGTGTGGTTTGAATGAGAATGGTCTCTTGTAGGTAAAAATATTTGAATGCTTGGTCCCAAGTTGGTTAAACTGTTTAGAGAGGATTAAGAAGTGTGGCCTTGTTGGAGGAGGTGTGTCATGGCTTGGGGGTACTGAGGCTTCAAAAGTCCACTTCTTTTCCAGTGGGCTTTTTCTGCCTCTTGTGTCTCTAGATGTGAGCGTCCAGTGAGGGCTCCAGCACTGTTGTGCTTTTCTTCCTGCTGCCACAGTGCACGCCTTCATGGACATGGAGTCTAACCCTGTGAAACTGTAAGCCCCATATTAAACACTTTCATTCATAATTTGCCTTTGTAATGGTTCTTTATCACAACAATAGAAAAATGGCTAACCCATGGAGCAAAATCAGTAATATATGCTGGAGTATGACAGACTTATGGACTGGTGAACTCTGTGGTTGGTGGGCCTGGGTGAGGATTGATAAATTAAGATAGCATTGGTAGTAATGAATAAGAGCAATGATAGTTATTGTTATTATTATAAAATAATAATGCAATCTAGTAAAATTGGAGCAGAAGTAGTCTGGGGGCTGTGAAGTTTTCTGCTGGGAGTATGGTCAGCATCTTCTACCATCATGGAGTCACTGATATTTTAAAATTTGAGAAGAGTACTCATTTACCAGAACTGTCTCTCTTGAATAATTAAACAGAACTGGGATCAGAAAGACAATGGTCATAGAAGGTAAGACACAACACACACAGTTTCTACATGACATCATCAACAGAAATGTCAGCTATAGCTTTGTGAAGCCAAATCAACTGGCCAGGGACATCTGGAAGGATGAGCATAATTCAGGGTGGTTTCTGAGGCTGCCAGCATTAGTGATACTTTTCTATAAGTTAAAACGCATAAAACTGAAAACAGATTTGTGGAACAAGATTACACACTGAAATGACTAGTTTATAACCAATTATTATATCAGCAATTATCTTCACTAGATTTTAACACTAAAAGAAAAACTAATTGGATATAATAGGGAGAAGAATGTATGCTTTTGCAAGTTATGATGTGCAAACCTTTGGGAGAAATGTGAAAAATGTAATAAAAGGCATCATACATAAAATTGAAAGGTATTTGTTTTCAACAACACAACTATTTATACCAAATTGCATTAAACTTGTTTGTCTTTCCAGTGCATGATGGTAAAACTATTGGCAATTAATTAATATCATTTGAAGTTTCAATCCTCAAGAACTGAGAAAGCACAAGAAACATTTTGAAGAAAAAAATGCAACAGTGACAAAACATTTCTGCACCTTTGGATGTCAAAACCAGGATTGCTGTTGTACCAGCTGATTGATGTGCCAACTGATTGATGCTTGAATTTGTACCACAAGAGATTTAGAATTTTTGAAGATATTCCAGAAATCTCTTTAACACTGAGATTATTGTCAGTCTTCTGAGGATAGTTCTTGCAAGGAGAGCTGTGGTAATGTGAGAGCAAAGGAAATTAATCCTACGCATTAAATACTCTAATGTCCTTATAGATCTCCCTTCAGTAGCCTCTGCCATTTTGAAGATGAATCAAGAGCAAAACAAATAAATAAGAGCAATGTAAAACTTGGTAAAGTAATGTTAATGTAAAGTTGGGCTCATAATCAGTTCCATATCTCTTTAAAAATCACCACTACTTAACCTAAAAATGTGGATTGTTGACCTCCTTGCAGAACAGTACTATCCCATCTCTCTTCTGTCTTCTTGAAACTACTATAGCTCTGTCAAGAGACAAATATATTTGTTGTCCACTTGACAAACAATGTGTCTTTCATTCTCTCAAATGTATTCTAATAGGTTCAAAGGATGCTGCTTGCACTCAAAACCCGGGAATTACCAAACCATGCATTCACCTGTATTTCATTCATATGAATTCATACTAATTTTCTACCTACATCTATTTAAGTTTGTCAAATATTTTGCACTTAAGGAAGATTCTGCTGTTGACCAGTGAGATGACTCAGGGTTATATACAATAATTTCTCTATGCCTTATGATTTTTTCTTTAAATATATTTCAATAGTATCTATATCGGAGGGTTCCCAAACTTGTTATATATACATATCTATGTATCTATGGTATAATATAATTAATATCTATGATATAATATTCTGTATTGTATATTACATTATATATATTTATATATAATATATTATAAATATATATTTATAAATATGTAACTTTTAGAATGGTGTCTAGTATGTTGAGTGTTTAATAATTTTTGCCTGTTATTTTTATCATAAACAATTACTAGAGCACCTCAAGAGTTAATGGTGCCTCCAGATTAAATAAATAGAAGAATTAGGAAGTAATATGTATGACAAGACTCAATTTTAGATGATAATGTGCCAATAATAATAGAAATAACCCCACCTTATGTTTGTACATTATTATAGATTACATGCTACCATACACCAGACACTGTTATACATACTTAGTGTTTATTAAATCATTTGGATCTATAATTCTATGAAGTTTATATTCCTCTTGACATCACAATTTACAAATGAGAAAAGAGAGGAAGCAACTTAGATAACCTGATCAATTTCATACATCCAAGATCATAAATTTATACCTTCTGTAACTTTCCCTCTTCTTCTAGAACCATGACTTTTGAGTGTGATTTGAAAAGAAAAAAAAAAACAGACTCAGTGACATACGCAGTGATAACAACAACAAAAATTTGAGCATCACTATGCTCAGGACCTCCCATTCTGGTTTGACTTGGCTCTCCCTACAGCTTGTCTATCTTGTCCCCTATCCTACACTAGATGAAACTGAGATTTCACCTGTCAAAAACCATCACAGATCAGGGAAGGCAGGCTACATTCTTCAACATAAATTCGATATTTTTTTCTTCACATACTAACAGCAGAACTGTGTTCCTTGAAAATGAATAATGAGTCCTTTTCTTATCATCCAGAGCTTTAAAATTTCTAAACGAATCAGCAAGAAACAGTGGGAAGCTATTTGGGAGCAAGGAATGAGATCAGAGACTAAAAGTTCAATTAGCCCCTACATTTTAATCCCCATTGAGGAAAGAATGGGTTCTGGCTACACTTCCTGAAAAGTAGAAAATTGCCTACATATAGTTGGATGAAAGAAATATGTCTTTAGCATTGGATAAACATTTGACCTTCTGTTTTGTGTTGTCTTTACATTCCTTTGGCCTTTGGATAGAACTACCTGCTAGTCTGCTTCAATACTATCACCATATCCTAACAAAACCTCCATTGGTTCTGGATGGTATTAAAGAAAAAGTACCATTCTTTCCTTGGCTCTGTTAATGGATGCTCTCTTACTGATAACCAAAGACTTTGAGATGCATTTTCCCCCTTAATAGTCTTGCGTGAGAAACTTTATCCACGACATTTTCAGTATGAATTTTACTTATAGATGACAAAAATATAGCTTCATGGTTCAAAGAGAAACACATACCTTGGCTCATAAAAAATGTATAGAACCCCTTCAACATTAAATAATACCTAGAATACTGCAGCCTGGTGAGCTAAGTGCAAACAAAATTGAAGCACACTCAAAACATACCTACACTGAAAGGAATTAAAGACTTATTAAAAGGAAATAAAGACTCCAGGCAAATTGCATTAGTTAGTCTTGTAAATGACTCAACTCGTCGAGGAGGTTACTCATAGAATTTCATTAAAGACATTGCAATGAAAATTTCTTTTCCCCTAAGAATAGTTCATGGACTATATGTTGGGAAAGCACACAACCTTTTCAATGTCATGGTTTGAAACTGAAGCAGCTTCCCTTGTTTCCCTTTGCTTGTGTCCATGTGTTGTTTCTGCAAGCTGTTAAAGGTTGGCCAGAGAGGAAGCAGCTGCATGGCCCTGGAGTGTGAAATTATCCCTAAGTGTATCTGGTGAAGTTTCTTTCTTCTTCAGCCTCTAAGTGCAAGGAAAGCTTACCATCTTAGTAGAACTAGATCAAGCATGTTTCTGTTTCTTACTGTTAAAACACAGTGAGTAATCATATCTTCTGGGAAGTTTTATATTAAAGCTGCACATAAAGAGTTGCAATATTAGGAAAGTTTAGAGTATATCTCCATTTCACCTTTTACCCCCCCCCCTTCCAGACTTTATGTTAAAAAAAATTGACTAGAGTGCTCTCAATTCATAAAGCTATCGGTCATTGCAATTTCTGCATAATTTAAAAAACAATTACAAATCAGTGCAGCAGAATTTAATGAATGGTTATGAAGCTGCTATCAGCATAGTTCCACCAAGAAGAAGAGTTCAGTGGTTCACTGAGAACAAAAGCCAGGGTTTGCCCTAAAGTTCAGTATGAAAATTGCAACAGCAGAATGAAAACTTCCCTTATCTACAAAACAAGAATAAGTACAGAGAAGTGAGGTGATTGCTGTCGGAGCTGAGAAACTCTTTTTTTCCCCTCTTTCCTTGGAGTGTTTCCTATTGAACAGCATGCTTTAAGTATAAGTGAGAGGAGGCCGAGAGAGGAAGCACCTTCGTGTGACCCATCCTCAATTTCTTGGTTTTCTTTTCTCACCTATGATAATTATAACTGCCCCAGTCTTCTTGAATCATGAAGAGTTTAACCTGAATTCATTCTTTCTTACATTTTCTCTTGACATCTTTATTTAAATACATGTAAATATATGTAAAGTGACCATACTAAAGCTCTGTGCAATAACTCCTTGTATCTGGACCTCTCATCCCAACAGCCTGGAGTTAGAAGCATGATCGGTCTCATTCTGGAGGAAATAGAGGCCAGATTAGGCCAAGAAACTCAGTTCAGTAACTCAGGAAATGTTGAAGCCAGGTGTGACCTCAAAGTTACAAGTTATTTCTGACACATTACCTATAGCAGAAGTTGCTGTGTCTATGTTGAGGGGCTTCAGATTGGTTTTTTTATGACTTTTTTCACATTACTATAAAAAAAAGTGCTGGAAATTTTGCAGTCTTCCTACACACCTGATGAATTTATGTATGATTGAATTTTAAGTATTAACTGTAATGTTGGACCAGTAAGATGGCTCCATGGGTAACATGTGATACACTAAGCCTGGTACTCCTAGTTCAGTCCCTAGGGACCTCATGGTAGAATGTATGAAACTACACCTGAATATTGTTCTTTCATATCCATGTGAGGGTAATGGCACAAACAAACACACATATAAGCTGTAATCAAAATACTTTAAATTTTAACTGGAACCTAATTTTACACTGTGTATCACTTGGATGCTGGCATTCATGTAAAGAATTACTTGTTTCAGGTATGACAATGTAGGTCTCAAGGGCATTTTGGCTGACTAACTGGTATTGATCTTAAACAAGATGAAAATGAAGAGGAGGAAGAGGAGAAAACAATGTTTGAGAATGTTTAATTAGAGAATACTCTTGTCAAATTTTTCATAAACATTTACCTATATTCCACTCCTCCTACTTTTTAACTTATTCTTTGTAGAGTATCCAGAATTTTTCAATACTTCATGATTATTTAGCGTGTGTTCCTTTCTCTGTCTCTGTCTCTGTCTCTGTCTCTGTCTCTGTCTCTCTCTCTCTTTCTCTCTCTCTCTCTCTCTCTCTGTGTGTGTGTGTGTGTGTGTGTGTGTGTGTGTGTGTGTGTGTGTGTTTAAGTGTGTGCCACTTTATTTTTGGAGGTCAGAGAATTGTTTATTCTACCATGAGAAGTCTGCAGATCAAACCAGGACAACAGATTTGAGACAGGTACTTTTAATTGCAGAGAAATCTTGCCAATCCCAGAACTTTTAACAATATAAACTGAAGCAAACTATTCCTGTGATTTTTCAACTACCAAAGAATTTATGATGATCAATATGATCAAGACCATGTGTACTGCAAGGACCTGCTTTTCAACTTCCTTGTGTCTGACCCTCCCACAACGTACATCATTGACACATTAAGTGTCAGCAGACCAGTGTCTGAGACAGAATTGGTTTTCTCCATTATTTACAGTAGTGTCCCCAAAACATCAAGTACTCTAAACACATACATAAATACATATATAAATAATAAATAAATAAATAAATAAATAAATAAATAAATAAATAAATACAAATACCTCTAAATATATACTCCCCAGTTCATTCAGATTGCCAGATTAATGACCCATAATATTTCATCGTACAATTGAAAAATAGCTTTTTCTCCAGAAAATAATTAGTTGATAATTTTACTTGTTACTTATAAATTAGTATTACTCTTCCATCTGTACATATGCATACCTTTCCAGATTATTTTTCAGACTTTCCTCTCTTTCCTTCTCCTTTCTTCCCTACTTCCCACCACCACCACTTCTCGTTTCCCTTTTCTTCATCTTTTTCTTCTATAAGCCCAGAAGGTAATAACAGTCAATTACTCAAAATGCCTTTGAGACCCATATTGTCACTAAACAATACTATTAAAGTATTTAGATAAAATGACACAAAAAAATCAGGCAGACCACATAAACAAATGGTGAAATATATCAAAGAAAGGTCAAATTGTGGCATGTGTCAGTGAATAGATAAGCCTTTCCCAGTAGTTTTAAATAGAAAGAAGGAGGAAGGGAAGATCTTCCCACATACTCCCAATAGCATGACACGATGAAGCAATGTTCTTCCTTAGCTACAGCAAGCATTGCTTTGATTCCTCAAAATAGCACATTAGTCATATCGAGTTAAAATTGCTAATTTGAGTTTATTTTATACTTTCAGTTGAATTTAATTTGAATTCCAATTACATTAAGACATAATCTTATATTTTGTATAAAATTATACACTAATATAAATTATATGTTTTAGGAACTTTTATATTACAGATAAAGTATGGGTTATTTATAAATCACACATGTAAAAATTACTTAAACACAATGAGCTCCTGATTTCTTCCACCATAAACCATCATTATTAAACAAATATTTTAACAGATTCATGCATTACTCATGACAGAAATATGGCTTAATTCCATTCTGCCTCCCACTTTATGCCTATAAAATATCATTTGAAAGGAGTTAGATCTTCACCAAGTATTAAATATGAATTATGAATGAAGTGTGTGGCAGGTGAGTTTTTTGACAAGAAGGGCATTCAAGTGTCTCAAAGAGTTCAATCTACTATACTTCAGGTAATTTATAAAAAAAATCTAGGAAGGAGAAAATAATTGAAATAAATTGGTGATTCTCACATGGAACCCATAATTAGCAGCCCCAGAAACAGAAGTCACCCAAGACCAAGAGTTCTGAAGGAGGGCCAGGGATGAATGTCCCAACATGCATCCTACCACCAGACTCTCCCAAGCTTTTCAATCTTGTTCAGTTAGCATGGTCAGATAATGACCCATAATAATAAGAATTTCATTATAAATAGAGAAATATATTTTCCAAAAGCATTATTTTATATATTTTCTTTTCTTTTTTAAATTTATTTATTTTTTATTTCTTCAAGTTACATCTCAATCACAACCCCCTCCCTGCTCCCCCCTCCAGTCCCACCCTTCCACCCTCCTCCCCCTCAACCCCCCCTCCTCCTCCCCTTTTTTTTTTTTTTTTTTTTTTTTAGTTTAAGGTATTTCTTTTTTCCCCCAACAGCTCTCCCTTTCAGTCCAACACTCAATGTCTGTCAGAGAAATGGGGCCAAATGGCTGAAGATTGATGCTGTAATGTATGGAGAGAAAATGGGAACTGTCCAGGCAGCCACTGGTATGTCATTTCTTAGTTTTGGAAGCTGCGGGCCCTGCACTTCCTATACAATCAGATATATTTATCCCTCTCAGGTCTCTGAGGTGGTTGAAGAACAGATAGCTAGTGTCTCACAGTTAAATTTTGAGTTGTCTAGGAATCAAGAGGGTGTTCTGGATCTAAGAAGATGTTTTTAAAACTGTGAGGCAAGTAAGTATGAAAGCTGAGTTAGATATAGAACTTTAAACTCACAGAGATGATTAGATAGTAGAATGTTAAAGTCAGGTGCCAAATACATATGGACTGGACATTGGGAATGTATGCTAAGCCATATAACTCTCATAATTGTGGCCTATTTATTTCTGTTGTTTTGTATTGTATTTATAGTTATAAGAGAAAGAACTATTTTATATATTTTCTTAAGATTCATTTTTATTTTATGTGTATGATTGCATTCATGTATGTGTGTAGTGCCCACAGAGACCAGAAGAAGGTATTATCATCCTGATCCCCTGGAACTGAAATTGTAGATGGTGGCAAGCTAAGGTATGCTTGCTGGGAAACAAGCCTGGGTTCTCCACAAGAGCAAAACTTGCTGTGAAACACTGTACCATCTCTGTAGTACTAGATTGTTTTGTTTCCAGATCCAGCTGTAAATGACCAATAAGTAAGGAAAGAAAAACAAACATCACACTACTTTGTCTTTCTCCAAAATCCTGAGGAGACAAAGTCTCACACAAAATTGTAAGATGATGTTCTGGACATAGCTCAAGAGCAATTGTACAATTTGGTAATCCTAGCCAGAATGCTGCTATCACCTTTGCTGATTCTGGCCTATGGAGCCCTGTAACTCTCTGAGAATGAACACCCTGAAAGCCACAGGGCTCCAAAAGGCAATGAACTACATCAAATTTTCAAATCCCTCTGTCTTGCTAAGTATGTGGGAATGGAGGAAACACTGTTTATTCCCCCAAGAAAGATCAGGAAGAAAGGCCAATTATTTATCTTTTACTTGTTTGTTTGTTTGTTTATTGCTTCAAGTTACATCTCCATCACAGTGCCCTCATTCCACCCCTCCAGGCTCCACATTCTCACCCTCTCCTCCCTCTCCCACCCTTCTCACTCCTCAGGTGTGGAGTGTCCCTACATATCAGCCCCTCTCAGCTCAACAGTCATATGCGGGCTAAGAGCTTCCTCTTGCACTGGGGGCCAACATGGTGGCACTCCCAGGGCAAATTGTCCTCTTAATAGGTAACAAAGTCTATGTTCCTGATCCTTTTGGTGTCAAATTATCTATCTTTAAAAACAGCATTGAACATAATACATTGTTTTGCCACAAACATTTCTTCATGAATCCCTGAGCCAGTTCTTGTATTGTTTTAAATGACAGCAGAGATTCTCTTCTCTAAAGCAAGAACCCATGTGACCTCACAAATGATCTAGGAGAATAACACAATGGTTTGTGGGAGTCAGCCTGAATCTCAGGCTGCAGGGGGCTGGCACCAAGAGCTGCCTTGGCATCAGATATTCCGACAATTATCTCCTAGGAGAGAAAAGTGGCTCTTATGTTGCCAGCAGTCACAGGAACCTTTCCAAGCAGCCTACCTGGTCCTGGGAAGCTGCCACAGAATAAAAGGAACAGAGGAAAAGGAAGAAAATTCAGAAGGAAAAGAAAAGGAGTCTTGCCTGTGAAGGATACATTATTCTTACTATGCAACTCTAAACCTTTGCTTGAGTGTATCCTGTTCCACTCTAAGGAAACATATAGCCCTTTGTCCTTGGAATCTAAAGTGAATGTATGACTCTCCATTCTAGAAATTCATCCTCCCCGAGGCAGCAAAAGTTGGAAGAATCAGTGTTTTCCTATTTGCTGAAACTCTTGTCCATATTTGTTCTTGTTAAATTTGCTCTTTATCCTTTCCACAGCCAGTTATCTAAAACCTGTAAATTCCTTTCTTGATGCAAAGCCTCATATAACTTCAAAACTTTCTTTTTAATCAAATCTATAAGAGATTGTAAAACAGTAGAAAAGCTATATTCTTTTGTAAGAAAAAACATAACAATCGACATTATTACTAGCTGTATTCATAACACAGAAGAAACATATAAAGGATAACACATAATAAATAAAAATAATACCAAATAGGTCTTAAAGTGTAAAAATGTTCATACACATAGTAAGAGAAATTTGGCAAAAAAAATCTGCATTTTATGACATATATGTAAATTCAAGGAAAAATGTGATCTTAATTCCTAAAAATCTATGGGTGATTAATTTCAAGCAAAAGACATTTGAAATTACAAATACAAGTTCAATAAAATAAAAGCAGTGTTAATAACTGAATGGAAAGATCATAGGTTTGGTAGCCAGGCAGTTGTGATTTAAAATCCAGATGATTCTTAGATTGTCTGAGTTTGAACAAAACGCAGGATCTCCTAATTTTTCTCTAACTGATATAACTGATATTTATTGATAACTATAAAATTATGCCATCATCAAGTTATTGGTTAACAGAAAGGAGTAACAAGGAGGCTATCACAAGTACAGGTGAATGAGCAAGAGGGAAGAAAGTTGGCTTCATCAGAACAAGATGAACATGAATCACTTTGAGTAAAGCCCTGGGCCACTAAAAACTTTGGTTTGCATCCTGTGTTAGAGAGCAACCATTAAATTAAAAGAGTTACAATAGAAAGACATGATGAGCTATATAATAGATCAGCAGGATGATTCTGGGTGCTGTTTTGAGCAAAGAAACAACTTAGAAGACTGCCCTGAGCCTAGGGTTGAGAGATAATGCCTTGAATGAGGATGTAGATGGACTAGTAAGAAACAGTACCTTTGTGAACTTTAAAGATAAAGTTAATGGAATTTGTTGATAGATTCAATAATTGACATGAAAAAAAAAGGAAAAGCAAAAAGAATATCAAGATATTTGGCTTGAATAAAAGGAAAAATGTAATCATTAACTGAGACTGTGGAAAGGGCATGTTAGAGTCAAGAAAAGGTGATATATAAAGAGTCTGGCTTAGACAAATTTGAGATTATCTTGTATATATCTAAGTGGACATGGAGAATAAAGATATGATATATTAGTCAATGAAGATAGGAAAATGTCCAAGCATTACATCTAGAAGATGATTATGATTAGAGAACAAAGAGATAAGGAGAAAATGGAAAAAAAAAAGACAATGAAGGAAGAGTTGAGGAGTATGAGAAAAAAGCAAGAGACCATGGTTTCTGGGAAGTCAAATGATGGAAGCATTTCCAGGAGACAGAAATGCACTGTGTTAAATGCTTCTTGGAGGTCAAGGCAAAAGGAGACTCAGACTCAGCCATTAGATTTAGCACACTGAAAACCATTCAATAACGATTTTCAAGGGTTGACCCTTGATAGGATAGGAGGTGATGTCCTGATTGGAACAGTTTCAAGAAAAAAAGAAGAGAGAAATTAGAGTCTGCAAGTGCAGAAATCCTACTCAGGGAGTTTTCCTGTAAAAGAAGAGTGAAAAGGACCAAACAGCTGGAAGTAACGTGTATCAAGGGACATTCTGTCTGTTTTGAGGGAGGGAATGGGGGTAGTTATTTTTTAATCTTAGATTTGTGCAGAAAATTCAGGAGTATACATCTAATTTATTTTAGTGGCAAGTGCTTCATCTTGTATCCTTTACAGCTTTGTATTGTTGGACACAAATTTTGTCCCAATTTCAACCAAGTTCCATGTATGTTTTCATTATTGTCATTATAATTGGCCAAGACAGTTTCCATTAGTTTAGGAGGGCACCTCTGCCTCAAGAGTCAGCCTGAACAAAGGCAACAGTGACTCAGGTCTTTCTCTAGACTAGACCATACCATCTGGCCTTCCCCTTGATTTAAAAAAGTAACCCCTTAATTTTGTATCAATATACAAAGATCAATACCAATGTGGCCAAATATAATCTTAATTTTATATCAATATACAAAGATCAATACCTATGTAGCCCAATATAATTTTAATTTTACATCAATATACAATGGTCAATACCATTGTGGCCAAATATAATCTTAATTTTGTATCAATATACAAAGATCACTACCGATGTAGTCCAATACAATCTTAATTTTGCATTAATATACAATGATCAATACCAATTTAGCCAAATATAATATTAATTTTGTATCAATATACAAAGGTATAAGGGCATATTTAATAATCTGTCCTTTTTTTCTTGATCTTTCCTATACCATGTCTATGTCCCATGTTTTCTCAAGTCTGTTTACTCCTACATAGGAGAGAGAGAAGGATACAGAAAAGAAAAAGAGAGAGGTCCCTGGGTCTAACCTCCAAAACCCATTTAACAAGACCATTTAACAGCTTGTAGTCTCTGCCCCTAAATAAAAAAAAATTTCTATTATCCATCAAATAACTAAAGTGGGGGAAAACACCCCCCCCCCACCTTCTGGGGATGGGACGTTGCTCTCTTAAAATGACTTTCTGCTGATTTGGGACATAGTAAACCTGTTTGGGGCCCAAATAATAATGGAAAAATGGTTTAAAATGTTAATAGAGCCATTTGATGTTCAGTCCTTTTGTGCTCAGCTATTTAAATGTCCTAAGAAGTTCATAGACAGAAGTTGTACTTCAGGGCTTTACTGGAGTTCTGGCTGGAGCAGTCTGTGGAGCTGAATGATCTTAGCGATTTTGAGTTGTTGTGGTTGTAGACTTTTGAGGAAACAGCTATTGAGGAAATCTGCAAGGCTGGATCATTTGGGTCACTCATCTTCTTTGGTGTCTGATCTGTTTTCTGCTGAGGTTTCCATTGTCCAGATGTCCCTGGATTCCTTGGGGTAAGTCGAAAGCCTAGCTCTGCCAAGACAGGGTAGGTAAGTCCTTTATAGTTCCTGCTCTACAATCAATCTCTGTCAGAGAAATGGGTTCAAACGGCTGAAGATTGATGCTGTAATGTATGGAGAGAAAATGGGAACTCTCCAGGCAGCCACTGATATGTCATTTCTTAGTTTTGGAAGCTGTGGGCCCTGCACTTCCTATATAATCATATATATTTATCCATCTCAGGTCTCTGAGGTGGTTGAAGAATAGATAGTTAGAGTCTCATAGTTAAATTTTGAGTTGTTTAGGAATCAAGAGGGTGTTCTGAATCTAAGAAGATGTTTTTAAAATTATGAGGCAAGTTAGTATGAAAGCTGAGTCAAATATAGAACTTTAAACTCATGGAGATAGTTAGATAGTAGAAGGTTAAAGTCAGGTGCCAAATACATATGGACTGGACATTGGGAATATATGCTAAGCCATATAACTCTCATAATTGTGGCCTGTTTATTTCTGTTGTTTTGTGTTGTATTTATTGTTACAAGAGAAACAACCATTTGTTGGACTGAAAGGGGGAGCTGTTGGGGGGAAAAAGATATACCTTAAACTAAAAAAAAAATGGTAGAGGATGGGGGGGTTGAGGGGGAAGAGGGTGGGAGGATGCAACTGGAGGGGGGAGAAGGGAAGGGATTGTGATTGAGATGTAACTTGAAGAAATAAAAAATAAATTATTAAAAAAATATAGTAACCCCATATTATAAGGGAGAAATCCACAGCAGGTACAATCACCATTAACCAAGACTGCTGTTTCTCCACCAATATGCTCAAGGATAGTGATGTCTTAGTGGGAACTTCTCTATTACTGCATGCTTTATTCTATGCCCATGACAAACAGTCCCTATTTCTTCCCCTCCTTTGTCTCTTGCCGTATATTTATACCAAGCTCAGAATGCTAGTATCTCTTTGATAGTCCAACATCAGAGAAAATTTGTTAATCACAGAAGCCACCCTATGCCTTCTGAAAGAAAATAAGCCTTCCTCTATAGCTGGATGAAACAGGGTCATTTGACAACATGAACCAGATATCCACAGCTCTCCTCCCCAATTCTGAAGTACATAGATCTTTGCTCAAATCATGGGCCTTTGACTAACTGCTTCTTCCCTCACAGCAGATGAGAGGGGCACCTTCATCTCCTTGACAGCCTTTCCTCTAATCATCTTAGGTACATGATGCAACGTAATTTCATTTTGTAGCATATATTCATTATACATAGTATTGGGATTGACAGAGACATTTTCCTTCAAGTACGTAATGGGCTTTGAGCACATTCATTCCTATGCCCACATATCTTTCTTTGTCCCCCTGTCAGTTTAGAAACATTCATTCCCCTAGCCAGGTTTATTGCTACTTTTATGTCATATATACATGTACTATTTTATGTTTCTACATAAAAATCTAGGATCCAAAAACGAGAAAAAAGTGTGGTAATTGTCTTTCTGCATCTGAACTATTACATATAGTATGGTAATCTCTGATTTGCATTAATTTTCTAGTAAAGGATATTATTGTTCCTCACCATGGCTAATTATAACACACACACACACACACACACACACACACACTTCTTTACTCATCTCATCACTTAGCTGTAATAAATAGTACTTCAATAAACATTGTTGTGTAATTATTTCTGTGCTGAGTTAATTAATCATCCTTTAGGTAAATTCAATACCTGTTGAAGGAAATATTCATATTTATAATTGACAATGACTATTAGGGTGACACAGTTATCCCTTAGCCCACTTATGAATAATTACATAGACACCTGATGGATTTTAAGAAGCCTTAGACTGGATTGTCCAATCTTAGCCCATCTAAGCTAGCTTTTAATTCTATTCTGTAAATAAAACCCCCATACCATATACATATATCCTCTGGGCTGTTATTTTCCATGCTATGCCAATGTTCCAGGCCACATGGAGATATGATCTTCCCATTCATCTATTATCTCCTCCTTCTACTCCTATAAAAGCCTGTGAACCTTCTCCCTACCAACCTGACTTTTACCCAATCCAAGCTGAAGGCACATTATTCAACCAATCAACTTTACAGTAGGTAGAGCACAGTTTACACAACAAAGACAGATATACATGACAATGTCCTTATCTAGGGTGTTACCAGAGTTTATGCGGAACAAGTAAATAACATTAAATGCATAGCAGCCTAGGACAACCCACAACAAATACCTAACTGTGGGAGAGCTGGGTCATCATCTGGTCAATCTACTTCTGAGTTTTTGCAGAAGCTACATACTTACTTTTATTGTGGTTGAGCTAACTTATTAAATCCTGTCAGTATTTTATAATACTCCCTTCCAGACCCCGTTATTTTCCATTGTCACCAGTATTTATTGTTATTTGTTTTCTTAATGATTGCTACTGTTACTGGAGACAGAAGAAATGTCAGTGAAGTTTGGATTTGCATTTTCTTCCTGGTTGAAGATATTAAACATTCTTTCACAGGATTAGCAGTCATTCGTACTACATCTTTTGAGAACTGTATACTCATTTGTTTAAATGCTGATTGGGTTGTTTGATTTCTCAGTATTTTGGTTATGGGTTCTTTCTATATTCTAGATAATAAACTTTGTCAAATATACAGGCAGTAAATAATTTTCTCTCATTCTGTAAGATGCTTCTTCCCTCAAGTGTTTCCTTGTCTGTGCCAAAACTTTCAATGTCATGTAATCATAGCTGCAGTTGTCATTCTTTTGTGAGTGCTTGAAGAGATTTTCAGAAAGTCAATGTGCTGATATCTTGATCTTCATTGTTGTTCTGTGTCTGTGAGTTTTCTTCTAACAGTTTAACTTTCAGATCTTACATTAAAGTCCTTTATCCATTTGAAATTGTGCAAGGTAAGACACAGGGTCTATTTAACTTTTTACATATGAATATCTAGTTTTCCCATCATCCTTTACTGAATAGGCAGTATTTCTTCAGTGCATCTTTTGTAATCTGTGGCAAAATTCAGGTGGTTGTGGTTGTGGTAACTTTTTACATTTACACAATGGAATACTACTCAGCTATCAGAAACAAGGAAATAATGCAAGTCACATCCAAATGGATGGAACTAGAAAATCTCATTCTTGAGTGAGCTAACTCAAACTCAGAAAGATGCACATGACATTTACTCACTTATAATTGGATTTTAGCCATATAGTGCAGGATAACTATCCTACAACCAACACATTAAAAATATCAGAAAAATAGACTTTGTTACCTATCAATGGCACAATTTGCCCTAGGGGTGCTACCATGTAGACTCCCAGTGCAAGAGGATGCTCTTAGCCCTCATATGACTGTTGAGCAGAGAGGGGCTGATTTGTAGGGACACTCCACATCGGAGGAATGGGATGGGTGGGAGAGGGAGGAGAGGTTGGGAGGGTGGAACCAGGAGGGGTGGAAAGAGGACATATGATGGAGATGTAACTTGGAGTAATAAATAAACATTATAATAAAAAAGAAAGAAAAATGCCAGTGAATATTTGATAGAAATTGCATTGACTCTTTTAGTTGTGTATTCATTTGCATAGTATGAATTTCACCAATATTTTTATTTTCCAATATCTTCTTTCATTACTCCTTTCAGTTTTAAGGTTTTTATATTTTTGAGGTCTTACACCGGGTGAAATTTATGCAAAATGTTTATAAAGATAATTTTGAATGTACTGTTTCCCTAATTTCTTCTTCAGCATGTTTTTGATTGGTATATATGAAAGATACTGGTGATTGCATGTTATTTCTGTAGCCTGCTATATTGATGAAAGTGTTTATTAGTTTTAAGAGTTTTCTGGTGAAATATTTTGGGTCTTTCTATATGAGATAATATCATCTTCAAATAGCATACATTTACATCTTCATTTCCAATATATATCACCTTTGTCTTCTTCTTCTTTTTTTTTTTTTGGTTTTTCAAGACAGGGTTTCTCTGTGTGTCCTTGAATGTCCTGGACTCACTTTGTAGACCAGGCTGGCCTTGAACTCACAGAGATCCACCTGCCTCTGCCTCCCTGAGTGCTGGGATTAAAGGCATGAGCCACCACACATGGAAACTTTGTCTTCTTTTATTGTCTCACAGCTCTACATAAGACCTCAAGTATTCTATTGCATAAAAATGTAGAAAGTGAACATTCTTGTCCTATTCTTCATTTTAGTAAAAAATGCTTCCAAAGGCTTGTCATATATGCCCATTATTATGTTCATATATGTTCTTTCATATGTTCCTTTTTTCCCTGATGCCTTCAGTGATTTTGTCAGAAATGGACAACAATTTCTTCAAATTATTTTCTGATCTATTGAGATGATCATGTGATTTCTGGTATTGAGACACTTCTTGTTCACATCATAGATTATGTTTATTGATTTGTATATGCCAAACTAGTGTAGAATTTCTAAGGTGAAGCCAATGTGATCATAGTGAGTGACATTTTTCATGTATTCTTGAATGTATTCATCATACGTTCCTTTCAATTTTATGAAATATTTTGGAAAGTATTGGAGTTTTTCTTCATTAAAATCTATAAGTATTCAATATTGAATTTATATAGGCCTGGAATTTTTTAAGCTTAGAATTTATTTTTTTTATTAATGTTGTAAGGAATATTAATATTTATTATTGATTACTGTAAGAATGAATATAGGCAATTAGCTTAGAAAGGATAACACAGAAGCTAGGCTTGAGAACAGAATGTTTATCCTTTTATAAAATTTTATGTATATTTATTACTTCAGGTTACATCTCCTTCACAGTATACTCTTTCAACCCCTCCCAGTCCCACCTTCCCACCTTCCACCCCCATCCCTTCCATCCCACTCCTCCAGAGTGGAGTGTCCCTACATATCAGTCCCCCCCCCCCAGGTCTGCAGTCATTTGAGGACCAAGAGCCTCCTCATACATGGGGGGCCTACAAGGCAGCCCCACTAGTGCAAAGTATCTAAGTGACAGGTAACAAAGTCTATGTTCCTGTTCCCCTTGGTGCATTGGCAGTAGTATAGTTATCCTGCACTATATGGCTAAAATCCAATTATAAATGAATAGATGCCATGTGCCTCCTTCTGAGTCTGGGTTAGCTCACTCAGGATGAGCTTCTCTAGTTCCATCCATTTGGCTGCAAATTGCATGACTTCATTGTTTCTGATGGCTGAGTAGTATTCCGTTGTGTCGATGTAGCACAGTTTTTTAATCCATTCCTCTGTTGAGGGATTTCTGGGTTGTTTCCAGTTTAAAGCTATTACAAATAAGGCTTCTATGAACATAGATGAGGAAATGTCTTTGTGGTTTGGTGAGGAATCATTTGAGTGGATACCAAGAAGTGGTATGGCTGGATCTTGAGGTAGGGATATTCCAAGTTTTCTAAGATATCACCAGACTGATTTCCATAGCGGTTGTACAAGTTCACACTCCCACCAGCAATAAAAAAGTGTTCCCTTTACTCCACAATCTGGCCAGAATCTGCTATCACATTTGAGTTTTTGATCTTAGCCATTCTGACAGGTGTGAGATGGAATCTCAGAGTCATCTTGAATTGCATTTCTCTGGTGACTAAAGCCAAAACCGAACATTGGAAAAAGGACAGCATCTTCACAAATGATGCTGGTCCAACTGGATGTCCATTTGAAAAAGAATGAAATTAGACCCATACTTATCACCTTGCACAAAACTTAAGTCCAAGTGGATCAAAGACCTTAACATAAGGCTGGTCACACTAAATCTATTAGAAGAGAAAGTGGGGAAAACACTGGAACTCATCAGCACAGGTGACAACTTCCTGAACAGAACACCAACAGCTCAGGATCTAAGAACAACAACCAATAAATGGGACCTCATGAAACTGAAAAGCTTCTGTAAGGCAAAAGACACTGTCATTCGAAGAAAACGGCTGCCTACAGATTGGGCAAAAATCTTCACCAACCCCACATCTGACAGAGGGCTAATATCCAAAATTTACAAAGAACTCAAGAAATGAAATGCCAAGAAACTAAATAATCCAATCAAAAAATGGGGAACAGCTAAACAGAGAATTCACAAAGGAGGAATCCCTAATGGATGAGAGACACTTGAAGAAGTTTTTTGTTTTTAATTACTTGTTCAATTGTATTTTATAGATCTATATAAGCTATTTAGATCCAATTAATTAAATTTAGCTAGATCATATCTATGTGTCTTAAAAGATACTTTAAGAACTTTCTCACATTTTCTAATATGTACTAGTATATGTTCTCAAGGTATATCTAAACAGTCTTATGAATTTCCTTGGCATAAAGTACAATGTTTTGTTTTCATGTCTGATTTAATTTTTTTTTTTCATTTCATCAGTGTGGCTACGGGTTTGTCAATCTTTTCTATTTTTTCAGTGAACCAACTTTGTTTTATTGGTGCTTTATGTTTTATTTCCATTTCATTTATTTCTGCCATGACTTTTATTATTTCTTTCTCTGATTTTTAGCTTTTATTTTATTTCTGTGTTATTATATTTTTATTACATTTATTATTTCTTTCTGATTTAGCATTTGGTTTATTCTTGTATTTTCCAAGCTCCAAAGTACATTATAACATTATTTGTTTCAGAATTCTTTGATGTTTTAATATAAAGACTCTTGTACTTAACTTCCCTATTCAAATTATTTTAATTTTATCCTGCAGTTTTGTATATTTTGCTTTTATTTGATTTTATACCAAGATTTTAATATATTTTTTAATTTCTCATTAATTTTTAAGTAATCCATATAGCAATCAATCCTGAGTTTGTATACTTTCTTATTTTTATATTTTCTTGCAATTAGTTTATTGTTTATTCTACTGTGCTCAGATAGATCACAAAATTTTCATTCTGCTTATATTTGCTGAAATTTGCTTGCAAATTATTGTGTGATATAATTTTTTAAAATGTAAGCTGTTATAATAATGTGTATTGTGTAGTTTTATAGAGCATATTCTATAAGTATCTGTTAAATCATTGTATTTATTATGCCTTTTATTTCAAATGCTTCCTTGCTTATTTTTATCTGGATTGTTTTTCTATTGCTGAGGGTAGCATATTGTTATTACTCATTATTACTGTTTTAGAGTTACTTTATATCTTTATATTTAGTAATACTTGTTTTATAAAACTGATATTCTAATATTAGAATTGCTAAGTCCTCATGATTGATTTTGTTCCTAATATAAGTTGGTTTATTTGCCTCTTCTGACAAATTTTTGTTTCAAAATTATTCTTCTGACTACTAGAACCTACTTGCTTAGAATAATTGCATTTTGTTTCTTTCATTCTAAGACTAGGTTTGTCTTTGATAGTGAGGTATATTTCTTAAACACTTAAATCTATCGTGTTATTTAAATTCTTTTTAAAAAAGGCTATAGAATTAAACAACTGAGTGAAATAAAGAAGTGTGAATGGGATGTGAAAGAATCTGAAAGGGGAGTTTATTAAAGACCAAAATACATGTACACAAAAATGAAGTGTGCATTAAGTAAAAAGCCTCATTAACAGTATAGGTAAAGTGAAAGATTGAATGTCAGGAACAAAAGACAAGACAAATGAGTTAGAAAATTCATACATTGACACAGATGACATAAGAAAGTGCTAATAGAACATATGTGATAAGGGGATCCAAGATGGCGGCGGCCTGCACATACACATTTTGAATGCAGGGAAAACAGCTATAAAGCCACAGAGTTATAAGACTCTGAGGAACAATCTGAGTGATGCAAACCCTCTGGGTTTCACCCAGCTCTACAGGGACCATTAAAAGTCCCTGGGCAAGTATCTCCTCCCCTCTCTTGGAAACTCAGAAAAACATAGCGGAAGATGCTGAATTCAGGAATCAGGAATTGTCACCAGGAGAGGGACAGGGTAAGAGCCACTCAAATACCCAGCGGGCAGCTGTGAACCCCAGACAGGGTTACTCACCAGTCTCCTAGGCCCTCAGATCCCACGCAGGCTTTCTGGCTATTTAGTGAAGGGTTGCGGAGTGATGGGAGCAGGATGCACATCTGAGCGGCGGGACAGTGCAGCGGCCGGTGGGTCTACAGCTGTATTTTGGAAAGTACAAGAATATTTCTGCTTCCCCAGAGGGGTGTGACATACATACAGGCCCCTCTAATGGATTTACAGTCACTGGGAAAAACACTGCAGCAGGACTGAGGAGGGGAATACACTTCTGGCAGCAAGTTATGCTGAAGCTCCACTGCAGTGTACGGAAACTTGGAAGACAGTGAGCCCAACTGCCAGTATCCAAAGCCAGCTCCATACAGACATAGGTGGAGAAGTGAGAGTGGCAGAAAGACAAGCGGCTGGTTTGGAATGCAGATTTGTTCTCCACAGGGTCCAAGTCCTGGGCAGATTGTGGGGTTAATATCAGACCCTTTTGCTAGTGCTGGCCCATCCGGCGGGAAACCAGAGCTTAAGCATATATACTTCCACCCCTGGAACAGTAAGGTTTTGGCCTGAGGGGCAATGCTGAGTGACTCACCTTAAGGATGTGGAGGGAGTCGGGTCCTTTCAGACTCCAGCAGGCAGTCTCAACCCCCAAACTTGGGACCTCCAGAGTCCACAGCATCTGTGCCTGGACACACAGCAGAGCTGCTACAGGCTGAATACTCAGTGTGAAACATAGAGAGCTCTGACTTAAGAGCAGTGAAACAATCCTGGGCCATTCCTCATTGCCTGGGAGTGGGCTGTACCAGCTCACAGTGCTTCTGGCTATTAGATGCACATTGACCCTGAGAAACCCCTGAGAGCAGCTGAGGAGGATCACTAACACAGTCCTGACACATAAGCTGCAGGAGAGCTACAGCTCCACCCAACAGTCTGCGGCCTGCCAACCTGCACTGTCAGTTGGAACCCAGGAACCTACAGGAACATATCCCATCACAACCCCTTACCTGAGTCCCCAATTGGAACAAAACAGGAAGGGGTGAGCTCTGGGAGACACATTAAGAACCTCTACACAAGGCCCCATCCAGCCAGTAGAAAGTGACAGATCAACAAGCAATAAGACTGCTACACCAAAGCACCCCCTTTGGCACCAAGCCCAGAAGGCAACCGGAACAAATAGCTAAGAACAACCAAATGGCAAAAGGTCAGCGAAAAAAACAGAACCAAAAAAAGTCAGGTAAATATGACCCCAACAAAATGAAACTCTGCTAGTACAGCAAGCCCTGACTACTTCACCACAGCTGAAACACATGAAAAGGATGTCAATTCTACATTCTGGAAAGTGATAGAGTCCTTTCAAGAAGAATTTAAATATCTGAACGAATTCAAAGAGTAAACAATTTTACAATCGAAAGCAAGGGAGAAAACAATTAGAGAGCTCCAAGCCAAAGTGGTTCAACTTGAACAAGAAAGAGACAAGACAATGAAAGATTTAAAAGATATGAAAGATTTCCAGGCAAAGACAAGCAAGTTGGAGCAGGAAATGTAAAAAACAAATAAAATCTTTCAAGACATGAAACTGGAAATGGAAGCAATAAAGAAAACACAGAGATAAGAGTGGAAGTGGAGAATCAAGGGTAGAGAACAGGAACTACAGACATGAGTATCAAAAATAGGATATAAGGCACGGAAGACAGGATCTCAGGCATGGAAGATTCGATGCAAGAAATCAGTACAACAACCAAAGAAAATGACAAAGCTAAAAAAGTTCTCACCCATAACATCCAAGAAATCAAGGACTCAATGAAAAGATAGAACCTAAGAATTATAGGCATATAGGAAAGAGAAGACTCCTGACTCCAAGGTTCAGGAAACATCTTCAATAAAATCATAGAAGAAAACTTCCCAAACCAAAAGAAAGAGATGCCAATAAAATTCCAAGAGGCTTACAGAACACCAAACAGATTATATTAGAAAAGAAACTCCTCTTGCCACATAATAATTGAAACTCCAAATGTACAGAACAAAGAAAGAATATTAAAAGCTGTAAGAGAAAAAGGTCAAGTAACGTATAATGGCAAATCCATCAGAATTACACCTGACTTCTCCTCAGAAACTCTAAAAGCTAGAAGGGCCTGGATGGATGTCCTACAAGACCTGAAAGAACATAGTATACCCAGCAAAACTCTCTATCAACATACATGGGGAAAACAAGATATTCCATGACAAAATCAAGTTTAAACAATAACTACCCACATATACAGCCCTACAGAAGATCCTAGAAGGAAAATTCCAACCCAGAGAAGATAACTACACCCAAGGAAACAAAGGAAACATAAAATTCCACGGCAACTAAACCAAAAGAAATACATGACCACCACCTACACCAAAATAATGGGAAATAACCACCTCTGGTCACTAATAGCCATCAACATCAATGGACTCAACTCCTCAATAAAAAGACACAGGCTTGCAGATTGGATCTGTAAAAAAGACCCATCATTTTTTTGCTTACAAGAAAGACATCTTACTAACAAAGAAAGACACTATCTCAGAGTAAAGGGCTGGGAAAAGGTTTTCCCGGCAAATAGACAAAGGAAGCAAGCTGGAGTAGCCATCCTAATTTCAAGCAAAATAGACTTCCAACTGAAGTTAATTGAAAAAGACAGAGAAGGGCCTTACATACTCGTTAAAGGAAATATTCATCAAGAGGACATATCAATATTGAACATCTATGCCCCAAATACAAAGGCACCTACATTTATAAAAGAAACTCTTCTAAAACTTAAATCACACAGCGATCCAATCACTTTAATAGTGGGAGACTTCAACACCCCGCTCACAACAATGGACAGATCATCAAGACAGAAACCAAACAGAGAAATAATGAGTGTAACAGAGCTCATGAAACAAATGGACCTAACAGATATCTACAGAACGTTTCAACCAAACACAAAAGAATACACCTTCTTTTCAGCACTGCACGGAACCTTCTGCAAAATCAATCATATAATCGGACACAAAGATAGCCTCAACAGATAAAAGAAAATTGAAATAACCCCTTGTATCTTACCAGACCACCATGGAATAAAGCTGGACTTCAATGGCAACAGAAACAACAGAAAGCCTACACACACATGGAAATTGAACAACTCTTTAATAGATGACTACTGGGTCAGGGAAGAAATAAAGAAGGAAATCAAAGACTTCTTAAAATCCAACATAAATGAAGGCACTTAGTGCTATGAACATTCCTCGTAGCACACCTTTCATTGTGTCCTATAGGTTTGGGTATGTTGTGCCTTCAAAAAGAGAATTGTGACAGCTCATATTAGCGAATGAACAGCTAAACTGAATGAATTGGAAAAAGGAAGCAAACACTCCCAAGAGGAGCAGAAGGTAGGAAATCATCAAACTTAGGGCTGAAATCAACAACTTAGAAAGAAAAAGAACAATACAAAGAGTCAATGAAACCAAGAGTGGGTTTTTGAGACAATCAACAAAATAGACAAACCCTTAGCCAAATTAACTAGAAGGCAGAGGGAAAAAACCCAAATCAACAAAATGAAATGGGAGAAATAACAGATATTGACAAAATACAGAGAATCTTTAGGTGCTACTTTAAAAACCTATACTCCACCAAATTTGAAATCCTAAGTGCAGTGGACAATTTTCTTGATAGATTCCACCTACCGAAGCTAAATATAGATCTGGTTTACAGATTAAACAGCAGTATAACCCCTAGGGAAACAGAAACAGTCATTAAAAATCTCTCAACCAAAAAAAGACCAGGGCCAGATGGTTTTAGCACCAAATTCTACCAGACCTTCAAAGAAGAGCTAATACCAATTCTCTTCAAACTCTTTCACAAAATCAAATCAGAAAGAACACTGCCAATCTCATTCTATGAATCCAGGGTCACCTTGATTCCTAAACCACACAAAGACCCAACAAAGAAAGAGAACTTCAGACCAATCATCCTCAATAACATAGATGCAAAAATACTTAATAAAATAAAATAAAATAGAATCCAAGAACACATCAAAAGTATCATACTCAATGATCAAGTAGACTTCATCCCAGGAATGCAGGGATGGTTCAACATACAAAAATCCATCAATGTAATTCACCATATAAACAAGATGAAAGAAAAAAACACATGATAACCTTGCTAGATGAGGAAAAGCATTTTATAGAATCCAACACCCCTTCATGCTAAAAGTTGTGGAGAGAGCAGGCATACAAGGACCATATCTAGAAATAATAAAGGCAATTTACAGCAAGCCAGTAGCCAACATCAAATTAAATGGAGAGAAATTGAAGCATTTCCTCTAAACTCAGAGACAAGACAAGGATGTCCACTTTCACCTTATCTCTTCAACACAGTACTTGAAGTTCTTGCTAGAGCAACAAGACAACCAAAGGAGATCAAGCAGACACAAATTGGAAAAGAAGAAGTCAAATTATCCCTATTGCAGACAATATGGTAGTATAAATAAGCGACCCCAAAAATTCCACCAGAGAACTCTTACAGCTGATAAACACCTTCAGCAAAGTGGCTGGATACAAAATTAATTCAAAAAAATCAGAAGCCCTTCTTTATACAACAAATAAATGGGCTGAGAAAGAAATCATGGAAACAGCTCCCTTCACAATAGCCACAAACAATATAAAATATCTGGAGGTAACTCTAACCAAGCAAGTAAAGGACCTGTACAACAAGAACTTCAAGCCCTTGAAGAAAGAAATTGAAGAGGCCATAGAAGATGGAAAGATCTCACATGCTCATGGAGAGGTAGGATCAACATAAAAAAAAAATGGTCATCCTACCAAAAGATATATACAGATTCAATGCAATTCCTATAAATACCAACACAATTCTTTATAGACCTGGAAAAAGCTATTCTCAATTTCATATGGAACAACAAAAAACCCAGAATAGCTAAATCAGTCCTGTACAATAAAAAAAAGCATCTGGAGGTATTACCATCCCAGATTTCAAGCTGTATTACAGAGCAATAGTAATAAAAACAGCATGGTACTGGTATAGAAACAGGCCAGTGGATCAATGGAATCGAATTGAAGACCCAGAAATGAACACACACCTATGATCACCTAATTTTTTACAAAGAAGCCAAAACTGTACAATGGAAAAAGGACAGCATCTTCAACAAATGGTGCTGGTCCAACTGGATGTCTACTTGTAAAAGAATGAAATTAGACTCATACTTATCACTTTGTACAAAACTTAAGTCCACGTGGATCAAAGACCTTAACATAAGGCCGGTAAATCTACTAGAAGAGAATGTGGGAAAAACCCTCGAAATCATTGGCACAGGTGACAACTTCCTGAACAGAACACCAACAGCTCAGGACCTAAGACTAAAAATCAATAAATGGGACCTCATGAAACTGAAAAGCTTCTGTAAGGCAAAAGACACTGTCATTCAAACAAAACGGTAACCTACAGATTGGGAAAAAAATCTTCACCAACCCCACATCTGACAGAGGGCTAATGTCCAAAATTTACAAAGAGCTCAAGAAATTATATGCCAAGAAATCAAATAATCCAATGAAAAAATGGGGAACAGAGCTAAACAGAAAATTCACAAAGGACGAATTCCTCATGGCTGAGAGACACTTGAAGAAATGCTCAGCATCCTTAATCATCATAAAAAAAGAACATATGTGATAAGCAGGGCATCATTAACAGGCTATAAAGATAAAAGAAAGAACTTATGGATGATGATGGCATTTATAGTATATTTAATGTCACGATAGTAAGTAATTTCCCAACTGTAGGAAAGTGATGATCACTTGGTCCAGGAAGTAATAAGGGTATCTAACACACATGACCAAGAAAGAAACTCCCTGTACCAATTATAGCCAAAACACTAAGTACACAGAACAAAGAAAAAAAAAAACATTGAGAGCTGCAGGAAAGAAACACGAAGTCATACATAAATACAAATACATTGAAACTACAGCAAATTTTCTTCACAGAAATCCTAAAATCTGAAACAATATGAAAAGATGTTTTCTATACTCTGAAAAACATTAGCTTCTGAGCCAGATTAAAATTTCAACCAGGAATCCCAGATCAGATGCATCTCCACAGTCAGGTCAGATCCCATGTCTCTCTGCCCAAGGTACATCTAGTCTGTGGTCAGGCTCCACAGACCAGCTCTCCCTTTCCCAGATCACTGTTAATGCAGGGCTTGGATTTGCAGGACAGGGAATGAGAACAGGACAAGGAACATTACCAGGAGCAAAACTATGACATCAGCCAAACATAGTAGCTGGCGTAGGGTCTACAACCTCCCAACCTGCCTCCTTACGGAGGTCCTACCAACCTTATACTCTTCATTGTAAGCTACTGCCTCTTTTAGAAATAGAGAATACTGCTTATTGTCTTCATATATTGTGCTGAATACTTATACATCAACTTGACACAAGCTAAATAGAGTAAACTGAAATGAGTAATCTGAAATATAAATTGAGAAAATGCCTCAATAAGATCTGACTGTAAGGCACTGTCTTAATGAGTAACTGATGCTGGAAGGCCCAACCCACTGTAGGTGGTGTCCCTATACTGATGGCTCTGGGTTCTAAAAGAGAGCAAGCTAAACACATCATGGCAACAAAGTTAGGAAGCAGCACATATCCACGACCTCCACATTAGGTCATATTTTAGGTTCACGCCCTGTTTGCACTTCTGTCCTGACTCCTTTCAATATAGATTAGAATGTGGAACTGTAAGGCAAATAAGCCCTTTCCTCCCCAACTTTCTTTTGGTCATGGTGTCCCATCATAGCAATACTAACTCTAACTAGGACAGATGTGATATAGTATGACTGGAAAATGTTCAGGGCTCACTAGGGTAGGTAGTTATGAAATTAAAACGGGAATTTGATGTACTCATATACACCAACAGAATCCAAAATTCGGGGAGAAAGAGTTAAAACAAGTCATTTGACAATAGGCACAGTACAGCCTCAGACAGTATAGAGGAGATAAGTACTGGACACCAGAAACGCCTTTAGGACCTGAATACTCTTAAAAAGAAAACCGGACACAATGAGATGAGACTATTTGGCTCCCTGACAAGCACTAGTTTTTGAGGACATGGGGATATGAGGAACATTATCAAGAGCAGAGAAAATTACAAGGATCTAGGAGGGTGCTTTCTCTAAATGGGTATTGGATATGCTAATTTTATATGCTGGTTTTGGTTGCTGTCTGACCTTGAAAGTCATATAATGCTCTGTATTAAATCTTATTCTTAAAACATCAAATTTGTTGAACCATGTGAACTCCAATTTCTTCAAGCTAGCCTTGCCTCCAGGTAGTTTAGAAGAATGTCTTTTATTAAACAGACATGCCAGGTACCCCACAAACCCTTGTTCCCACTTTTGAATTTCATTGAGTTATTCTCTTTATATAGTTGCCAACCTTAACTACTTAAGTATCAATACTTTCTTAAGGTGACACACACAGGTGACATTCAGGCACAATTACCTAAGCAACTCCATTTCCCTCACTCTTCCTGTCTCATTTTTTGTAGCTGCCTCACCTGCTGCCTTGCTGCTTGGATTCCTTAGTTACCTTACCCTGAACTGTCTCATAGGTGCTGCAGGTTCCTAGACAGTTAACACCAGCACTCTCGGCTACTTGTTCAGTTTCCCTTTTAACTCTTCAATAGAGTGGTGTCATTTGGGGATTGGAGAAAATAGTTCATATTACAATAGCTAGTAATATGCAATCATTGAATGGAATCTGAAAATAGTACTATCATGGAAAGAGATATAAATAGCTTATTAACACAAACTTACTTCTATTAGCTAAAAGTACACATGTCCTTGAAGTGTGAAGGCTGGAAGTCAAATTCTCATCTACCCACATAGGACATTAACCTAGGTTAACACCCCAAATGAAGTGTTATCAGGCAGCATCATTTTATCTCTAAAATACTGTTTCTTGTACCAGAATAACCGTCTGCTGTTTGCTTTCCTTCTTCACAGCTGCTTTTTGTACATAGAAAGAATACTTTTTTTTTTTCTTTCAGAACGTGCCATCAAACATTTGGCTGAATTAATCT
Source organism: Lophiomys imhausi (assembly GCA_907164525.1). Classification (NCBI taxonomy): domain Eukaryota; kingdom Metazoa; phylum Chordata; class Mammalia; order Rodentia; family Muridae; genus Lophiomys; species Lophiomys imhausi. The sequence continues at coordinate 5,784,423 of CAJQZJ010032546.1, forward strand.
CCCATCTGTAAAACACACTTTACTTGGATTATCAGCAGGGTATCTGTCCTCTCTGAATTTGTTTTCTGAGGAATGGGAATTTATTCAAGTAAATTAATTTGCAACCGATACAGCCATTTCTGGATGAATGGATTTTTACTTGGCACTCAGAGGTGCAGCTCTGTGGGTATGTGAGCTGCTAGCATTCGCTAAAGTCCTTAGATTGTCTGCCAAGACCATTCCTATAATGCCTCAGGAAAATATATGTTACAATTTTGCAGCTTGGAACACAGTTCAACCATCTAGCTTCCAGCTACAAGTTTGACTTTTGAAGGGATTCTGTAAACTCATTTTCCTGGGATATGCTCTCATATATGGCCTTTCATATGCATCTCCTTCATGATTTGGAATGTCATACTTTCACCATTTCCCTTCCTTGATGGAATAGTCTAAGAGTCCTCCTGAGATCTACCAATACACAACAGTCCACTTGGAGTTATCTAATTCTAGAAAATCTTTAAGCTAGACACATTCAGAAAACACTATTATCGTGTTCCCTTGCTCTTAGTACAATGAGGCCATGTGATAAACAAGAGATACATTTAAATTGATAACAAAGTAAGATTTTGATCAGTTAGATTAAAATAACAATAAGGCTTAGTTTTAATACTTTGCTTTTTTGCTCTCTCTCTCTCTTTCTTTGTGTGTGTGTGTGTGTGTGTGTGTGTGTGTGTGTGTGTGTGTGTTTTTATTCTCAGAGTTTAATGTAGAAACAAAACTTCCACCAAGTGGATCAAAGTTAATAGTGATTAGTGTATATGCATCAGTGTGCACAGAGAACACTGATAGAATGTGAGAGGTTCCAGGATGCTTCTCTCTGTGAAGGTGGAAAGTAGCCTTCCTAAAACCCTATGCAACTGACAGTAGTTATTGATTGTTTCAACTTTCTCAGAACCCTTGAATGAGGAACAATATAAACCATGACTTATCTAAGTAGAGATGCATGATAAAGACAGTTCTCAACCAGAATTGCTTTTATTTTCCATTATGAACACTGAACATAGAGACTCTACTACTTGAGTCATGAAACTGCTTTTACAGATATCCATTGCATATATTTGGCTGTAGGCACTAAAGTGTTGAGTTCCAGTTTCACTGTTTACAAGAGGAATTATCAAAATAATAAATTTGATGTTTTAATTTACAACTCAAAATTATTTGGCAATACTTGGATTTTGCCTTCACCTCTTGTGAAATTTTTCTCATAAAAACCTGACATTTCAGTGCAAACCAGACACTAATTCACCTGGTTATATTTGCCCAAAATGAATGTTCATTTATTTCAATGGAATATCAAAGATCTATAGAAGTGTATCTTGCCAAAATGGCATTCTTTCAAAGGGTCTTGGGTACACACACACACACAATTCCTTGAAGGGAGAGGAAAACTAGATATTCTGAGGGCCTATAAAATAGCTGAACAACCCCAGGCCATACTCATCACTCTTCAGTGCTTAGTTGTAACACAATATATTCCACTGACTCTTCAAGGGGTAAAAGTAACCAAAGGTGGGTGTCAATCAATATGATGAGCAAATGCTTCACAGTCAGAGGTTTTGCAGGGCATAAGCCTCCTGTGAAAGCAGGTATTCAGGTGCTCTTAGAAGAAAAGCTGTATACCTCTCCACAGGATAGATGGGTTAGTAGATAGACAAATGGTGTGATCTACATGTGTGTAACTGACTCATGTCATGTTTCTTCCCCAAGTCAACACTATTTTCAGCATGGTGAATTATTATTTAAAGTTATCGTTGTGAAATACAAAATACAATTTTTGATAATCTATAAATTGTGTGTAAAGTGTGCAATCTTTATAAAAACATCTTTTATCATATTTTCTTGATACTTTCTTATTTCATTTATTTATTTATTTGTTTATTATTTTTTGTTTTTGTTTTTGTTTTTTGAGAACAAGGGAATCTGTACATAGCCCTGTGGTAGAACAGGATAACCTGTTCTACATAGAACACCCAGAGATCTGACTGCCCCGGCCTCCCAGGTACTGTGCTTAAAGGCATGTGCCACCACTCCCTGATTTATTTTCTTAATTCTTAAAGGCATTTGTAAGAATATGGCTCATATTTCCATGGTTTGATGTGCATATTTTCATGAGGAAATTAGTTTCAATAAGGGGTCTCATCAATTTTACCTGGATTTAGGATTCTGGTATAAGGGTTCAGAAAATTCTATAACATTCTGTGCTAGTCAATAGCTGCTTGTGACATGAGACTAGTCGTCAAAACTAGCAAAAGGTAAGTGAAAGGAGAAGCTGGGTGTGTCAGTAGCACCAGTCATGCTGTTGTTATTTAGTAGCAATCTGAGAGTGAAGGCTTACACAGCGCAGGTACGGTATGCTTCTTGCACTACAGAAAGTTTACAGACAGCACTTAGTTCTACAAAAATTGACCTTCCAAGTAGAACAGTGTAGACAGATTTTTAAACATCATCTTCCAGAAATATACTGGCTCAGCTTTACACAGTACAATATTTGAAGAAATCCTTGATTTCAGTGAAACCATTTCTCCAATGAAGCCCTTTTGTAACTTTTGTGTGTGTGTAATAAATTGCTAGTGAGGGCTGCAGAACCTTTCCTGCAGCAAGTTACTTTCTACGTGGTCTTCTCTGTCTCTACAGCATTGTGAACAATTGCTTAAGTATTTACTAATTCTGTTCCAGTATTTCACTCTAAATTGTGCAGAAATAAAAGTGCAATTACTCATGAGAGATATTTAGGTTTTATAATTATAAAATGCATGTGATAAGAGAGAAATTAGATATTCTGAAAGTGGTAAACCTCTAGCTTAATTTGAATATTATATTCAAAAAGGATGATGTAATTAGATATGTTCAAGGTAGCACATTCAATCATCTAGAATACAGGTCCATGACCACAAAATTAAGTACAAGGAAGCTGAGACATTACAACTTCATGCCCATGAAATGAATGTGTGTGTGTGTGTTTGTCTGTCTGTCTGTATCTGTGACTGTCTTTATGTATCCATGTACCAGTGTTTCTGTGTCTCTTTGTGACTATGCACAGGTGCTTTTGATTATGTGTGAATATGTGTGTGAGTGTGCATATGTGTGCAAGTGTGTATGTGTGACTGAGTATGTATGTATGAGTATATATGTGTGTGTGTGAGTGTTTGGAGGTTATCTGTATGTGTGTACATCTATGTGTATGTGTGTGTATAAGCACGTGTGTTTCTCCGTGTATGTTTATGTGTATATCTGTGTATGACTGTAACTATATGTGTTGTGTATGTAGGGAGTAATATTTCACACTCTCCCTGCTATGCTGTGTTAATGTTGAAAATTTAAGACATTTTCATTGGATGTCTTACATACAGAAGATATCATTTCCAAAGAAGACAGGCTGTCCAGTCACTACACTCAGTGTTACATTAAATCAGTGCATTTGCCTTCATATGATTTATAGCTATATCTTTCAACCTGGCAACCTTGGACTAAAAGTAGAAAGATTTTGCTCACTATATTTTGTCTCATTGGTTATTAACTACACCAATATAGAATAATCTAAAGAAGAGTATAACAAAATGTCACAATCTCACATCAATTTTTCTATCTCTCTTGCAAATGTGAAATTTCCATCTGCAACATTCACTCCAAGCAAAGACAAGATACTTCCTCACCAATGCCCAGACTATGACATTCTTCCTCCTCCTCCTCTTTCCTTATCTTTTGGGAGATGTTTTGAATCTGCTTCTTGGCAATATCTCAGTCAGGAATAAGAAACATGCCATGCATGAGGGTCATTTCCAGACTTTAGAGGTTGTCTCTTGTCCCCAGAAAGCTGAAGGTCCAATAAATAGAGTCCTCATGAGCATAGGCAAAGATTTCCTTATCAGTATAATGTTTTTCAGTAATTTAGCAGACATCTATATCATCTGTTTTCTACAAATGTTGCACGCTAACAATGACCAACAAAATTCTTTCTAAACATAGTGTCCAGTGTCCTGCTATCTACCATGAAGACATGTGAAAGCCTATGAGGGGGACAACTGTATCCCCAAATCCATCTTCCTTCCTAATCAGTTGATCCAGTTAAGAAGTTCCACTCATGATTTGCCATTCAAATCCTTTTAATAAAATCTCTGTTGGTATTTCCAAGTTTTCAAGGCCATATATCTCTAGACATTCTGAGATACAAAATGCTGTAGTTAACAATTCATTACATTTACAACTCTTCTTAGGTCATCTCTCAACGGACAACACAGAGTGGGGGCTATTGAGAGTACCACAGTCATATTATAGGGAGCCAGAATTTTACTGGGGAAATATAACCATAGAAATGAGTAACAAAGCATCACTGAAAGACCTTAATGATGCTTGACAACCTTCCAGAAGACAGAAAATGTTTTATCCAAGACAGAAGTAAAAACAAACTAAAAGGTGTGCTATTGAGCCACAATGATGGTTCAGTGCTCCCAAAAATAAATATGAATTAGTATGCTATTGTTTTGTGGTTAATTTTGTTCCAGAAATAAATGTGGAAAATAGTTATTTTTTTCTTTTTAAAACAACAATAACAATTTCTCCCATTAAAAACTGAAAAGCCAAGAGATTTTAAGTATGAAAATTAGAAAAGGACAGAAGCCTTTTAAACAATTTAAAGAATGAAGATCACAGTGAGAACAAATGAACTTCACCCCTTTCACCTCTGCTACAAAAGAAGAGCAGAGAGATGCTCAGTGAAACAGTGGGCAGCAATTTTCAATCTAATAATAGGTAGTAGTTCATTAGCTGGGCATAAGCAATTCTTTTTAACAGGAGGTCATGAGGTTTTTCTGGTAGCTGGATTTTAAAGGAGCTACATTATTTTATGTCCATCAATAATTTCCTCAGTTTGACAAGCAAAGACAAAGAGAAGAATAATCTGAGCGGTGGCATCAGGGACAAGCCAGTTGCTTCAATCAGCAGCAGCAAGTCTTTCTTCCCCTCCTTGTAGAAGACCTAACCATTGACTGGATGTGGTATTTATGTATTTGTTTATCTGAATCACTGAGGTTAAAGTCATTACTGAGGAGGAAGCTGGAGGTCTGGTAAATCAATATTCAAATATTTAGACTATTTTTCAAGAGGCCACAGTCATGGGTCTCATTTGTATGTGATGCAAAATATGTACTTATTATTCTGTCCAAAAAAAAAAAAAACAGTGAACATCTTTTTATTCATCATCTAACTTCCACATTAGTAAGCAGAGCAATGGAATAACAGCTGGCAGTTTTATGTAAGTCACTCAGCCCAATTGCCAAAGATACAGTTAGATTTTCTTATATACATCAGCATGACTAAGAACAAGTTAGGTGACAAATGTTTCTTTAGAAGTATTTTAAGTAAATACATGTTAAATAGACAGCCAAAAATATTTTTGGAATGTCTACTATAAGCTGGGCACTGTTTACTTGTATAAAAATATTCAAATAATGGAAAATAAACAACACAAGTCCTTTCCCCAGAAATAGTGTGAAGAAGCCAGGTATCTTTTAAGCCCCAAAGTGTTTTTTTTTGTTTGTTTGTTTGTTTTGTTTTGTTTTTTAGAGGATGGAATAAATTTTCAGATATTTTAAGCATAATTGCTTAGTTCTCCCTCCTGTGGTAGCATAGGGATAATCATTCTCATAGCTGTGTTTCTGGAATCAGTTCCATGGCATTATAAACAATCCTGTGATAAACTTGCAAGTGTGCATATGTCTCTGAGGTCCTGACTTCAGTTCTACCTGGTAGATATTTGGATACAGGATTGATGAGTCATGTCAATGGGTTACAAAGAGGTGATATATCTGCACAAGGGGATTGTTTGGTGCAAAAAGAGAAAATCCTGCAATTAGAGAAAATACGGATTAACTCTGCGGATATTACGCTCAGTGAAACCAATCAGACAGAGAATAACAAATATATGATAACTTTTAGATGAGGAATTGTAAAAGTTTGAACTCAGAACATCAGAGAGTAGGATGTTGGTTGCCATAGGCTACAGGCCAGATGAATTCAGGAGCATATGCTAAGTGAAATGTCCTTCACAATACACACACACACACACACACACACACACACACACACACACACACACACACACACA